>VYZP01075162.1:0-55390 GCA_013400635.1 Hypocryptadius cinnamomeus
CTCCCGGGGCGCGGCTCGGGCACCGGGCCCGTGTGTCCGGGGGCCGCGGGCGGTTCTCCGCAGCGGGGCCCGCTCCCCAGCATCCCTGCCGCTCCCCTCCATCCCTCCCTCCGTCCCTGCCGCTCCCCTCCATCCCTCCCTCCGTCCCTGCCGCTCCCCTCCATCCCTCCCTCCGTCCCTGCCGCTCCCCTCCATCCCTCCCGCTGCCGTCCATCCCTCCCCGCATCCTCTCCCGTACCTGAGCCCGCGGGGCCCGGGCGGGCGCTCACCGCGGTACCGGAGCCTCGGCCGGGGGCTGGGCTGGGTTTGGGCGATGCTGCCTCGCTCCGGCCGGGAGGAGCGGGGAGCCCGAGCCGCGCCCCGGGGCCGGCAGGAGCGGGGAACTGGCTGAGGAAAGGCCCCGCCAGGCGAATTCCCCCGGGCTACCGAAATGGAGAATGTGGCGGCTGGTTCCTGAAAGCGCAGGGGTGCCGGGTCTGCCATGGTGCCCCGGGACTCAGACAGAAAGTCCTGCTGGCCCGAGCGCGGTCACAGCGCGACATTCCCCGCACGGCCCCGGCTGCTCGGGGCAGCCCCTGCCCGCTCCGGGAGCCTGGAGCCTCTGGAGCCTCCGGGAAACCTCGCCGGGGAAGCCCCGCTGTGCCTCACCCTCCAAAGCAGCCCGGGGTAGCACAGCAGGGAAATACAGGAGTTCGGCAATGCATGCAAAGCTTTCTTAGAGTGCAGGAAAGATTCTACAAAGCAAAGTTTCATTATCAGCAGAATAATGGACCTCTTCACCCCTGACACAACCTGCCACCCTCTCTAGTTCTGGCAGAGGATTCAGTCAGAAAAAGAGTTGTACATGCAAATCTGTTCACTCTTCCTTGTGGGGAATATCCCTGGGGGTGAGGCCCTGCTCAGAATTAACAGTGAAAAGCAGAGGTGTTTCTCTGGGTGCTTCACTGGCTGTGCCCTGCTGCCCTGACAGGAGCCACCACTGCAGTACCGTGGGTGTGTGCTGGCTGCTGAGGGATTCCTTTACAGCAGAGTTTGCCTCGAGTCTGGCACCTTCCCGTGCTGGGTGTGCACAGACAGACACAACACACACCTCAGCTCCACTTCCCTCCTCTCTGTTCTGATCTGATGTAGTTCAGAGTCACCAGGGCTGGGTGTTAGCTCAAAGCTAGGAGGAAAGTGTGACACGGCCCCACTGAGGCCTTGGCCTGACTCATTTGCCCTCATTTAGGTTGTTAAAATTCATCCTAAGTTAATTTGGCCCAGGCAGTTTCTGCCAGGATGTGAGTTAAAACCACTTTCAGAAACAAAAATATTTCTGGATGTGGTTTTTCAAACTTTGGGGATACAAAGAAGTGTAAGATGTTAATTTTAGAATGATCAGTGTTACACCACAGGGTCAGTTCAGGGATGAAGTGGCAGCTCCACCTCTTCCCTGTGCCCTTAACTCACTCCTTTCCTCTTGCTTTGAGACTTCTTGAAAGTTTCTGTGATTCTGTTACACCTCTGTCTCCAAAGGTGCTGAATTACACAAAGAAACTAAAGATAAGGTTTTGGTACTTTCCAAACTAGAGAGATTTCCTGTGGTAAATTTCCCCCATATGAGATCAGTTAACTGAAAACAGGATGTGGCTCAGAGAGAGATTAAAATTTGAAGCTTAATTTTACTGTAGAGCCATTCCAGCAGTGCTCAGCATTGCAGGGCACTGAGTTACTATTTAAGGGGAATGACCATTTTATATCCTAGGGAAAAAGTGCATAAGGGAATATATCCCTATATTTAATATCACCTTTTAAAAATAAGCCAAGGTGTTGAGACTTTTAATGCTACAAATTTCATAGGACAAATGCTACAAATTTCAAATGCTACAAATTTAATGCTACAAATTTCAAATTTCCAATTGAAAATGGAATTTAGGCTCAGATGCTCTGGGTTTTAAAGACTGTAGTCAAAAGGAGAATTGCATTTCAGAGGGATGTTTAAGATAGGGATGTCTCCTTCTATGAAAACATGATTTGCAATTAGTATAAATTAGCTGGAAATGTGCACATGTTCTAGGAAAACCTGAAAATGGGTAAAACACTGGAAGCAAAATTTGCTAGTAAAAGCAAATTCAGTGCCCATGAGATCCAGCACTTCTAGCAACTGGAGCTCAGTGCTTCAAGTCAAGATTCCTGCCTGGTCAGAGCTCTGTAACTGCCTGGAAGAACTCTGTAACTTCCACACTATTGGTTGTTTTCTGAATGGAATACAGTGTCTGTGAGGTTCCACCTAGAAAAAGCAGAATCATTAAATCTGATTATTGTTATCCTCAGCTTTGCCACAATTCAACCTCTTGTCTCTAATAAAATCTCTTCACATGTTTCAGTTTTATCTGTCTGTTCTTACTGCCAGCTGTGGCTCTGCTTTGTTATGGTGCTACCCCGAGGACCAGCCCAGCCCTCACTACAAGAGCAGGAAAGTTTCTCACTGAGTTTCATAAGAGCTGGACTGTAACCCTCAAAGAGACATCAGGAATCTATTTTATTTTCCTCATCCCTGCTCTGCCTCAGGATTTTTCCCAGATCATATTCTCTGTAAGACAGTATTATCTTAGGAATTTTTTCCCCCAAAGAACAGATGCTCTGGAGCACCTCTCCAGCATTTGACAGGAGAGAAGCACCCAAAATAGACACTTCATACATATATATATGTGTATATGTGTGTGTGTGTGTGTGGCTTATTTCAGTCACTCAAGCAGTTTCCACAAGCCAAGCCAAGGAATCACCCTGAAAAGCAGAGAGAAAATGAAAGTATTTCTATCACAGTGGCCTTGATGGTTTCCTACAAGCAAAAGTATTTCAGAGTAACTCACTGAGAGATTTCTGAGGCTGCCTCTGAGTTCAGGCCACCAGGCAGATCTTTCTCATGTGGAGAAGCTCCCTGGTGGCCTCATGCTTCAGTCACTGTCCCCCCACAGCAGGACAAACGTGGGCTGCAATGTGTGAGCCCCACGGACCAGTTTGTGCCAGTTTCCCCAGCTGAAGCTCAGCTCTCTGGCCACATGAAGGGTTTTGCTGTACTTGTGGTTGTGCTTCTGTTTCTCTTAATGTACAGAAAGCCTGAGCTAAACTGGAAAATTCTGAGCTGCTTCTTTCCATTCTTAATGCTTTGGAGAGAACTCTGGGAATGGGAGCTGTGCCCAAGGAGAAGCCTGCCAAAACACTCTTCCAAAGCTCTGGATGTGACATGAAAAAACAAGTTGAGTTTCAGTATCTTTTGACTCTAAACCAGCTGGGAAAATGTGGATATTCTATTGATTGACTGGGACTAATTAGTGGAAACAGAAAAAGGAAACATCAGATTAATTTAATATCTTCATTAATTCTCATAAATGACAAGAACTGAGGGGAAAGTGAAGGTTATGGCAAATCTCCTTTAACCCTTTCAGCAGCTGCTCATTTTGCTAATAACAGTGAAAACTAAAGATGTTTGAAGATGTTTTTCACGTGGCAGAAGCAGAAAGAGACTGACTCTGCACTAACTTGCATCTCTCCTCCACTGAGCCCATAATTCCCTCTGCTATTGCAGAATGACTAACAGCATCAGGCTCAGCTTTCCAATGGTATTTTTCAGTGTGATTCATAATCCTGAGTAATTTCCACACCACCGCTGACATGTCTATTTGTACCTGTATTTCATGGGCAACACACCCAGGGAACACAGAAGCTAAAAGTGTTATCTGAGGTTTCACAAGGGGAAAACAAAATTCTCTTTATCCATGTTGTAAAAGGAAAACAAAGCCCTCACCAAAACACTGCTACAGCAAGAAGGAAAACTCCTGAGTGTTCACAAACCAAGATGTTTTAAGGAGGATTCTCAAGGAGAAAGGAAAATTAATTTTAAGCATAGGAGGAGCATGAATGAAAAATTACAGCTGGAAGTGGGGAAAGCAGGTAAAAGAGTAACAGGCCTATATTCTGAATAGGGGAAACAGGTACGTGTTTAAACTCCTCAATAAAAAGAGCCCTCTGCTGAGGCCAGACCTCTTGGCAGCTGTGCCAGGGATGGAACCCAAGAGCCCAAAATCCCAGACATGTTCCCAGCAGCATCCTTGGAATCTGGCCAAGGAAACAGAACTTGTAGCTCCACGTCCACCATCTGAATCACAAACTGGGTGTTGGAACCCCAAAGCCAGAGAAGGAGGCACACAGGGAATGCTCCCTTCTGCCCAGCCTGGGAGAAAACAAAACAACCAAAGCCTGGCTTTGGAGGGCAGCAGGAATTGTGGTGAGGTTTCACAAGAAAAGCTTGGGGTTCCTTGGGGCAAGGCATGGATAAGAAGGAAATGCAGCATTTCTTAAATGTGGTTCTCTAAAGTCACATCCAACAGTTTTTCTCATCATGAATATCTTGTTTCAAAGCCCTGGGAAGTGCTTCTGGGCTGGGACTAATCCCAGTTCGGAACTGGGCACGGGGGTTGGCAGGATCAGCAAGGACACAGGGCAGGAGCTCATGTAGGTTTAGATACATCCCCCCAGTTTCTGGTATAAATCCATGGAATCCTGCTAAATTATGTCAAGGATTAAGTTGATCCCTCGTGGTTCCATAGGAAGCTTTTGATCCTACCTTGCTTTTGAGATTCCTGACCAAAACAGAAGCTTAGAAAAAAGCCCACCCTTTAATATTACACAGATTGGTGACTTCAAACTGTTGGAATTCACTGCTGCTGGAGATGAATACCCATTCCTACCTCCCTGTCAGAGCCTGGGGATGAATATCCTCTAGGACCTTATGGCAGAAGGTTTTAATGGAAAATTTTATGATTTAAGCAGTGAAAATGACATTTTTATGGCATATTGCTTTTTATAAGTAATGAAGGAAATCTGGCTAATCAGACCCTGGCAGATCCAGACAACTCAGCCATGCAGCAAAGGAATGACTTCAGTCACAGCTGCCACTTGGGCCCAGCCTGTCACCAACACCTCAGCTGATGTCTGTATATTGCAAATCACCTTTCAGCAGGTACAAAGTGGCACAGTGCATCTCCTTCAGTGGGGATGGGTGAGGTGTTCCTGACATATTTCCTCTTTGGAAAGCAATTTTCCCACTGGTTTTTTGTGCTGCAATTGAAGAAATCCTCTGTCTGCAGATGTAGATATCAAGTGTGGCTCCTCCAAAATAATTTCAATGCCACTGATTTGTTCTAGCTGAAGATGTGCTCCTCATGGTACAAACTCCAGGGAGCACAGAACTGCCAGTGGAAAGAATGTGCTGCTGGGGCTCCTCTTGTAAAGCCAAATTAGACAATTCAAGTCCATATCAGGGCTCCTTGGAACCAGCCTCAGAGCACTAAACCCAGCTCTGAACCTCTGTGTGCTCTGGAGTCCTTTAAACTGGCACCAGTGGGGCTGCTGCTCTTGAGAGAAAATAGATTTTCCACTGTAAATCCCAGTTCTGGGGGTTTAATATCTCAGCTGACTTAAAGTGCATCTAATATAACTTTTTGTTTACTTTGCCTGTAAAAGAAATTGCCCCTTTTAGCTGTCAAGTAGCAAATAAACAAAGGAACTATAGTCTGAGTCACAGCACCTTAGGAATAATCTGCATTTCGTGACTTCTAGCTCTGAATGTGGGTAAATATAACCATTTTATAAATAACCCCTTGTGTGTAACAAATATTTCCTGGGACAGAAAAGAAAGGGTTGAATAGAGCAAGTTTTGCTCAGGATCTCTCTGCTATTGTTTTCTACACTTGAATGTTCTTTTTATGAGAGTTGTGGCATTTAATCCAGTTTAGTATTTTCCAGGAAATCGGTTGCTGCTTAAACATGTATCCAAATTCCAAGTTCATTCAGAACTTGAAAAGCAAAATTTAACACAAGGACTGGAATTCTGTAATGATCCAGCAATTGGCAAAAGCAAACTCTTGGTTCCCAGGAGAATGAAAGAGCCAAGCCCAGATATTTCTCCTAATTAGAGATGAAAACATTATTAAATATCCTAAAAATTGAAAGCATATGTAACTGCTATAAGGTGGGTGTTTTACTGGAAAATAACTGACAGCCATGGTAAATTTCTGTGTGTTCTGATGTAAGAATTCAGCAGGAGATTAAGAACACATTTTGCTGGGAGACATGTCTAAACATTAACATTTACACAGGCTGAAAACAGGCCTCTGTAGGCAGGGTCAAGTGAGACAACCCACCATGGATGGACACCAAACTGGCAGCTCTCAGACAGTGATTTTTTAAAATTACAAAATAATCTCCACTCAAAAGAAAAGATGGATTTCCTCACTCTGTGTTCACTCATCTCCTGACACCCCTTCTGTAAATGGACCTACACACCCCTGCCAGCTGATTCCACAGCTCTTCTTTGTGGAAATGGGGGTTTGATAATGTTTATTAAAAGAGTTTTGAACTGGAAAGGAATCTTATCAAGGATTTTATTCAAGGATTTTGTATTGCTCCACCTGCTTACTCAGAAGAGAGACTGTCCCTACACTGAACACCCACACTGCTGTGCAAATACAGAAAAGAATTTTGGTGTGATATTCTGGCTTTGCATTGCCCAGATGCACTGAACAAATTCACTGTGATGAAGTGAATATTTCTCCCATTCAAAATAATTTCAAATGAGAGTGGAGCATCATAACAAAATAAAAATCACGTGCTAACTTGGGCTTGCACCCTCCTAGCTCATGGGAGCATTCTTCTCTTCCCCCTAGTATTTAATATATGTGTTGGGGTCAGCCAGGAGAGAATTATGGCAGTCACTATGGAAGTATTCAGAAGTAATAATACTAGTAATAATATTAGTAATACTAGTAATAATACTAACCTGCAATAGGGATTTACCATGCCTCTTCTAACATTGTCAGGTATTCCTAATTCCACACCATTTTTGACAGAGCACTTGGCTGAGTAAGACTACCTAGGGCTTGTAGCACGTCCTGAAGGATTCTACACACAAAATGACTTCTTCCCTGCTTGGGGAACAATGGCCAGAGAAAGGCACCCTTTGGCTCTCTCCCTAAATTAGTCACAGCTCTTTGGCACAGCCCAGCAGCTTTCAGCCCAGAGCAAAGTGTGAGTTTCACACGTCACTGTGCATAACAGGCTGGAATTTGGGCTATTCAAGTCACTCACCAGCTTGGGTCATTGAGATTAATTTCTGGTTGCAATGAAAAGAGAAATGAGTTCATTTGGTGATGCTTAGCTGTCTAAAAAATCAGTAAATGCAAATGGAAATGTACAGAAATAGGTATCTTTAAAAGAGCCAAAGGATAACAGAGTATCAACCCTTAGATTTGTTATAATCTCTGGAATTCAACCAACTCAGGCCTGCCAAGAGAACCCAGGGAGAATCACATTTGAATGGCATCTGCTGAGTTTCCTTATTCAAAGGGAAATACATGAAAAAGGAATAAAAGTATAATGCCCAAACTTATTTAATTGCCCTTAGAGAGTCCTGTTTTCAGAGATTATCTGTGCAGGCAAGGTCAGCCATCCATTTTTTTTGGAAAAGTGGGGATAAATGTGGGCAGAGCACTCAGCTCTGAGGCCTCTTCATCAGCAGGGAGGCAGAGCAGTCACCTGGCACTGCCTGGCCTTTGGGAGCACTGCAGCAGTGGGGCAGGGAAATTCAAGTTCTTCTGGAAGCACTACAGCTCTTGGCTGGGGATTCAAAGGCTGGAACATTTGGAGACTTGCACATCACAGACATAAACAAGCAAGGAACAGAAAAACACTGTGTACAATTCAGAGAGAAAAGCTCTGGTGTCCAGAATCCACAGCAAGCTTGGAAGGACAGAACGTGCTTTAAAATAATTTCCATTTCATAATACAGATGAGTCACCTAAGCAGTGATTATTCCAAGAATTTCCATGTTTGCTGGGATTAATCCTGGGGGCTGTTTGGTGCCTCAGAACTCTCTGACCATGAGGCACCAAGGTTGGCACTGAGCTCTAAAATCACTCCCATGTCACTTCCCTCTTCTCTCGTCCTGCAGAAATCTGCCAACATCCTTTGCATGTGGAAGCAGATGGAGACACAGATATGCCTTTCCCCCAGGTGGTTTTGCTGTGAAAGTCAAGCCATGCCACGTGGGGAAGGTAAATCTTCCTGACACTGGGATGTGTACACACCTCCATCCTACACATGGCTAATTATCTGTACAAATGTTCCCTTTTAAATACATGCATTTGAAGTATCTGACTGATCTCAGTGATATACTGGATAGTTAATTCTGAATAGAAACAGAGATAACAAATAAGATTAAAGATTTTCTTTTTTAAATAGTGGCTGCAATTTGATATTTAAGAGCAGCATTTTCATGTGTTATTTTTAAATAACTGGTCTTCAGGAGCCTTTTTTGCAGTCTGGCTCACTAAAAATCAATAGAACTGAAATGTCACAAGTCACCTGTGAAAACAAGACATGCTCCTTGTCATTTAAAGAGACAATTAGGTCTCACAATACACAGCCACCAGTTCAGAAGCAGAAATGTTTACAGGTGGCCTGTCTAGACAGCCCCACTGAGCCTTTCCATGTACTGCTCCCTGCAGTTTGAATTTCTATCCAGTTATTACTGGACACAGTGTGAGCTTCTTGTGCTTCTTAGAAAGTTTGGAGGATAAAAAAAAGTCAAATACTCACAGAGCCAAAATTAAAAATTGCATCATCTCTGAATATCTTCTTTCCACATCTTAAATGTTCTGGATCTAGATATTCCTAAGAGAGAGGGAAAACAGTAATTTTAAAGTTCTTGGACGTGCTGCTTTTGGGCAACTCCTCAATACAAATAAAAACGTGTGCAACTGTACTTTGTATCAAATTCTCTTCTCAGTTTTACTGGGAACTAAGGTGATCTGTGCCAGGAGCTGTGAGCAGGAAAATTGGCCTTTCATCTGCCACTTTCCTGGAGGCAAGGCAAGATTTTTAACTGTCAAATTCTGTCATCAAATGCAAAGTAACATTTGCTTTAATCCACCTAAGTTACAGGAGATGTTGATTCAGTTGACTGTGTCTTAAAACACAAATAATAAAGGCACACATATAATTGAAGAATTTTGTTTGTTTGTTTGTTTGTTTTAAACCAGAAATCAGAGCATAAAACCAGCATCAGTTACTGTCAGGAATGGAAATGCAGGAATTCAAAAAAAGACTACAAAAGGAAAAGCTAAGGAATGAAGTTTCTTTCACAGAGAGCTTACAAAGTGTCTGCATATATTTATGTTCTGATAAGACTTGGGTTTAGTGACAAGACAGTGCTTTTCATGTTTGTTTTTGCAGTCAGCCCAATTCTTTTTACTTCAAATGTCTTTGCACCATTCTGTGTTATTCTCTCATCCAAGCTTAAAAATCATATTTGAACACTACTCTGCTGTAATAACATTGCTATAAAATACATGCCAAGATAATTTTTCATGATAAATATTAATGAGTGTTCAGACAAGAAGAATTAATAAATAGGTGAGGATTTTTCTTTTTTTCAATGGAATTTGATCTGAATTTTTAATTTAAAAACTGTCCAAGTGAATTAACAGCCACTGATGAGGAGATCTTCAGCAAAATCATCCATTGTGTTCAGAAACTCCTGACAGGATGTACAGGCTGTATTTGAAGGCCACCACTCAATCCAAGTGCTGGAATCCAAAGGGTACTGGAATCTAAGAAGACAACAGAAAATGATCATTTGCTGCTAAGATTTGGGAAGGAAAATGTCAAACAGAAAAAATACTACAATATGGAAGTGCTGGCTCTGTGTTCATAATCCTGTTTTGAGTGTGCACATCTGATACCACACTGTGTGACTGCTGGTTGAATACTTTCAAAATTGAATCAATTCTGTGCTTCACAAGAATTATTACATACAAACACTTTAAGATTAAATCTCAGCATATCCTGGTGGTAAATGACTTACTTGAAACTGTAACCAATGCTTATCTTTAAGGCTTCTTTTCCCATGATCAAATACTGCTCTCCTGGGTTCAATTCAACTTCTGTGCAAGTCTTCTTTTTAACAAAGGTTATTTCATTATTTTTTTGAGCAAAATCCTGCCCTGAAGTAAAAAAGAACCCCAAAAAACAATCAAGAATTGGAAAATTACACAGAAAGAATTTCCAGTAATTCATATATTAGATAGAAAACACTAAAGTGTTCTATAGTACTGCACAGCCAGGGGATCTCTTAGCCACTGTTCTGTAACAGGAAAATTTAATTATAAAAAACATGTCTCTTGTAAAATATTTTTCAATTAAATCTGAATGGTAAATAAGCCTTGTGCACATGAAACAATTTTATATTATAGTAATGTTAAGGAAATATGGGATGCTTAAACTCAGAGGACCAAGGAGTGAACAGCAGCTTCAGTTCCACAGGCCCTATGAGCAACAGGTAAGACAATGAGTGCCCAAGAGCCTTCCAACTCCTTTCTCCCAGGAGCAGAAACATGGAACTCACCCCTTTTATAGAGGTCCAGAAGATTTGCAGAATACTTCACAAAAAACCCCTCCTCACTGCGAGATAAGATGTTCACTTTATAAACTGCAGAACAACACAAAGCAGAACCTGGTTATTCCTTGTTCCTGCCATGCCTCCTGAGTGTCTCAGAGATGCTCAGAGGGAGAATTTTGTGTCCCTTTACAACCCTGATTTCTGGGAATGCAATGGTTATAGGGGCAGGAAGCACTGGAAGTCCTACCCACACCTAATCTGAAGGAAGCTGGGGTAGAACTCACCTTTCTCTACATTATGCCACTGGCAACCACATGTATTTCTAACCACTACAGCTGTAATTTGAACAAGATGTTGTGCAGCAGACAGAGCAAACAGCCATTTGAGAGCAGAGAAAGAGCAGTGAGAGCCCCATTACCATAAGCAGTGTCCCCCTGGCAGGCAGCCTCTCTCCTGCTCTCAGCAGTCACCGACCGGCCGAGTCTCTCCTGGACTTTACCACACTCAGCTAGAGGAGAAAGGGAAAGGCAGAGGTAAGAGAATGCCAGCACATGTCCCCAAAGAAAACATGCATTTCCATCATCCTGCATGGGAAAATTAATGAGCAACACCATAAGTATGGGATTGCATGCTGGAACAGTGAATATTTAAAATACAAAATAACGCCCTCGAACACCAGATTTAATCCAGTCAGACTTCCATGATCACACTGCACACAGCTTTAAATTTCTTTTTAATGTAAAATTTGGAGGGGAAACAGCTGTGTTCTTATGAGGACTTTTTCCTTATGTTCAGAGTGGTTTTGTTCAAAGCACTAAACTGCATTTTCCCCCAAAGTAAAATGAAAAAACATCTTCAGATAAAGCTTACCTTCCATGCATTTGCATTCATCTCCTTCACACAATCTCACCAGTTTTTCATTTCCATAGGGGTTATAAAGTATGGTGCATCTTTTGTCTAGAAGATGCAGAAAGAAATAAAAAATACATGTAGAAAACTAAAGTTTAAGATGTCAACAGTGAAACTTGGCGAGGCAAAAGTCACCTGAGTTTCAGAGTAAAAAAACCTGTTAAAGACAGGAAAATGTAATTCTTTGGGAGGAATACAGAGCTAAAAGGCAAACAAGGATGTGAAGAGCTGGAACACATACCTGGTGCATGATATTCATACACAGTGAAGGTGGCAGGGTTCAGCATTCCAACCCGGAAAAGCTCACCGATCCTGAAGCCAACACACAGGAACTTGTGAGCTGGCACCTGTTTGAGAGACACATGAATTAAGGAGCTCTAAAGGAGGTAAAATGATTCCAAAGAGTAAAAGCAGTGCTTACAGTCAGGGAAGGGGTAACATACAGAGTCTATCTGCAGGAGAACATGCCCATCTTTTATCTCATAATCTGCTATCAGCTGATCAACTCCACTCGCAAGCTGCAGGGCACAGAAAAAGATGAAGAACAGTAAATATTACAGCTCTGTCACATAAAGACAGTAAGGGAAAAAACATTCTTGAATACTTGCAGTAGATAAATCCTCTGGATTGGCCTCCACTCCACTGACCAGCCCTATGTCCATCACAGCATGAGCAGAGCCCGACCGAGGCTCCCTGGCACTGGGCCTGTACCTGAATTAGATTAGAGCCAGTATTAGTTAATTATAACTGAAATTAGACAGACCTATTTGAATGTGATCCTGGAAAAACCCGAGGAAAATTCTATGTCTGAGACCAACATTTAGGCCCCAGTAAACTGATAATGTAGCAAAAACAGTCCAGATGAATCCATTCAGATTTCTGCCAATACCATGCATGAAGAAGCTTTTAATGCTTATGTTCCAGGAGAGCCCAAACATAACCTGAACACTCCTTCCCACAGAGATCATGACCTCTGGCTCTAATTCAGTTCACACATGTACATAGCAGTGAAGAAACAGAAAGAAAAGATCAGGAGAGCTGATGGAATTATCAATAAAAACCCCTCACTCACTTACTTTGCACAAGCCTCCAGGCGCCCCAGGGGCTCCCCCTCTCCTTTCATGCGACCTGTTCATGGCAAGTGGAGCCAAAGAATTTCAGAACTTTCCAGAAGCTGCAACCCAAAACTCTCACAAAGCATTTTCACAGTTGGAAGGTAATTCTTTACACTGTTTTGGTGTCTATTTTTATAGGTATTCATTATCTAGCCACAAACAAATGACATTTATCTCCTTGGTAATTCAGGTGAAATGACAGCTTTAAGGTTTAATGTAGTTTATTGTGTATTTATATTGTTTAAACTCAGAATTTGGTTCTGTCCACTGTTGTAATTGAACTTTGTAGAATTCACTATAACCTCTCCCACTCCCCATCATATTTCTTTCTTCTCACTCCCCCACCTGTAAAAACTCTGCCATAAATGACTCAAAATGAACCTAACAGAAATAAAGTAAATATTAATTCTATTCACAAAAAGGCAGTCATTTCAAACAGGGCTAAAAAAACTTTTAGCAATTTCTTTTCCAGTTTTGCATTTAGAAAGTGGCAGAACTTATTTCTTTCTTAATAAAAAAATTCATCAAAAACCCAGGATTTTTTCCCCTCCTTCCCTTGCACTGACCTGAGTAGCAACCTTTAAAATTATATTAACCCTTTACCATCATCTCTCTTGGGAACAATCTTCAGTTCAAAGTTACAGGACTCTTCAGAAGTACCCATGATGTTATACACTGTCCTCACCTGCACACACACAAATAAATCAGACAAAACAGAAGCAGCATTAAACAATCCTCAAAACTGGCATAAAACTGTAAAAACTCACACTGGGAAGAATAGAAACAAGTCTGGTTTATTGGTAATATAAAAATACCAGCAAAGCAGAGCCAACAAATTATCAGCATAGAAAGAAATGAGGAGTTCTTGAGCAAAACCACAGCCTATTAAGAAAAGAGAAATTCCATTTAAAAAACCTGCATACTTACATTTACTGTAGCTATGCCAGTGCTGCTGCCAGTGCTTACATATAGATCATCTTGCAAAGGTGCCTAAAGAATTGGTGAGGAACAAGAAGTTGCACATTAATAATAAAGATTAGCAACAATTCAGGTCAGCTGATCTGCTTGTCTTGCTTACATTTCTAACAGATTCTGCAGAAACATTAAATATAAATTAATATTCAAATATATTAAATTTACCATGATGCTAAGAATTCTGGTTTCCCTTTTTAAAGCAATATTATTCACTCACTGTCATAGTTCTTCCCACGAAATTGTCTTCTCTCAGTTTAAATAAGTTTAGGGGTCCACCATTTTTGTAGGACACTTTAACATCCATGTCCAAATGCAGCCGTTTGACAAGAAGGGAATATTCAGTCAGGGCCTCAAGGGCATTAATAGTGTCCTGTCAGAAACCAATCATAAAGAATTAACTCAGAGATTCTATTTATAAAATTTCAGTTTATTTTAATGAAAAGAAGTCAGATCTCCTAGAGACCAAGAATATCATGCCAATGGAGCCATTTGACACTAATCCCATTCACAGGACTCTGATGTTGGCGGTGTGGTCATTTAATTGAATTATCCTCTTCAAATGCTGTTATCACAGAATCATGGAATGGTTTGGGTGGAAGGGACCTTAAAGCCCTTCTCATACCAGGGATATCTCCCACCAGACCAGGTTGCTCCAAGTCCCATCCAGCCTAGCCTTTGAATGTCCAGGGATGGAAAAAAAATGTTTCAGGTTTTGGTACTTGAAGAATGAGGACAAAATATGTAAAAGCGCACCTGAGTTGAATAAAATCCTCCCCCATGTCTCTGTTCTTCAGAGAGCCATTTGATGATGGGCTTGGCATAGTTTCCATCCCCTCTTAGCAAAGTAGTGAGCAAGGCATAGGCTGTGGTTTCAACCATTTGTGCAGTGACAGAGCTGGGTGTTGGCTGGTCTTCTGCTTTGAAAGCATCTTTCCAAAACCTGTAGATGGGAGGGTCACCTGCAGGAGGAGAAGAAGGTTCAGGTGCAAGCCCAGCAGCAGATCTGCTACACCAGGTGAGACACTGCCCAGCCAGGGCCAGGAGATGGGCAGGAGCTCACTCTGCACCTATCAGGCATGGAAACCCACCTCTCCTACACTAAAGCCCTGATGTTTGCAAAGTGCTGAGTACAGATGTGGTGCTGAGGGGGACAGGGCTGGCCAGGGGCAGTGGGAATGGAGCAGTACCTGTGACAGGCAGTGGGAATGGAGCAGTACCTGTGACAAAGCCTGTCTCTTCAGGGCAGTGGGAATGGAGCAGTACCTGTGACAAAGCCTGTCTCTTCAGGGCAGTGGGAATGGAGCAGTACCTGTGACAAAGCCTGTCTCTTCAGGGCAGTGGGAATGGAGCAGTACCTGTGACACAGCCTGTCTCTTCAGGGCAGTGGGAATGGAGCAGTACCTGTGACAAAGGCCTCTCTCTTCAGGGCAGAGAAGGCGGCCCGTGCCGCGCTGTGGTTGGGGTCCAGCAGGGCCAGCGCGTAGGCGGTGATGGCCATCGTGAAGGGGCTCTGGGCCAGCTGCACATTCTGCATCAAATAATCCCCTGCCCTGCTCCTGGCATCGTGGATTTTCTGAAAACATGGACAGCTTACAGCTCACAGCCATCACACTGACCCTAAAGAAACACAGCTTCTCTGGCAGGACTATACAGATACAGAATGTCTTCTACAACAGCTTATAATGAATCCAGAAGTTCCTTGTTGTTCTTTTGCTGGCTTTGAAAGACAAAGACTAACAAAGCAAATAAATCTGTCAAACTGAAAAAAACCCTTGACTTAAAAAAAAAAAAGTTAAAGAAAAGGGAAGAAATTAGAAGCCCAGAACATGCCTGCTGGCAGAAATAAAAATAATGTTTACCTGAGTAGGACATATTTTCATTGACTTGTCAATTCCAATAACAGAAAATGCTGTGAGATACAAAGATTTTTCTTTAGCTTCTCGAGGCAATGTACCCTACAAAAACCAAATATTAAAAATAATGAAATATAAATAAAAGTTCATTTAAATAAATAGAACTTCTCAGTGTTAAGTTATGGAAACAAATAGAAATTCCTGTAAAGACTCTTTGGAAGGTAATAGCTCATTTGTAAAAAAGAAACCAAAATACATGAAGTTATTCATGAGACAGGATTATTAGATTATGAAATGAACCTAAACATTCTTTTTCTGGATATTAAGAAGTGGCAAGCAGCTACTTTTTGTGATAAAACAGAAAGGTCTGCAAGACTGTGCTGGGCTTTAAATGAATTTGGAATAAAGAGAAAAGTTGTTCCTGAATGGGTGTTTTGATGAAATACAGCCTAAAATATGAAACACTTTATCTCCCAGTGCCTTCAGCTTTTACTGCCTAAGCACAGAAAAGGTTTGGGTTTCATACCTGTAGTTTCACTGGTTGGTAGTTTGAAAATTCATTGAATGACCCATCTGACATCTGACAGTTGTCAATCAGCCACAGAAGGGAATCACAAATAGACATTTGATCAAGATCAATGTATTGATTCACTTGTCCAAGGATCCTTAAAGCAAAAGCTGTCAACCTGCCAAGGGAAGCAAATAGATCCTGCTTGTTTAGAGTGGCAGGTACTGCAGAGGGCACACACAGATTTACACTGCTTAGGATTCTGTATCCTGCACACTCCCGTGGTTCAAAGGAATAATGAAGGTTAATTTTAAATTAACTTAATAAATGGGCAGTAACTACTGAAATAATTTTAAACCAGGATCAATTCCCATGTTTCAGGGTAAGAACTCATTACATCCCAAAGCCATCTTGGTTGTTGTGGTGTGAATTACGGACACAAAGAAAAGGTTTGGCAAGGGAAAGCAAGGAATCAAAAGGTATTGTTCAGAGCTGTAAGCACTGCTTAAATCTACCATCACACTCTTGTCTGGTGCTTACTGAAAATATGAAATAAGGCTTTTTCCAGCCCAAACCATTCAGCTCACCACGTGCTAGCTTGCCCATTCTTCCACATGCTGTAGGAGGAGTCAGCATTCCTGAAGGACGAGATGCTCACAATTCCTGAGGGATACATCAGGCACAAGGAAAGTTATGAGAATCATATTTGCTCCCTCAGATGTACCAGCCTTCTCACTCTACAACCTTGCAGCAAGAGAAGCAGCAGATTTGTCTACCTTCTTTCATCTTCCTCCTCATCTGAGTCCTGGAGCTCAGGGTCTCAGGGCCCAGTAAATGCCAATTATCCGACTCCTCCAGGTAGCGGAACACGTAGAACACTGGGGCAATGCTCATCAGCTCTGCCTCTGCACTGCCCCTGGGCAGGCTGCTCAGCATCTGCAGGCCCCTGGGGCTCAGCACTGTAGCCATCACTTCACCCAGAAGATGTCCTGTGCAAGGAAAAGCCCCAAAACTGATTGAAACAACAGGTCATGAGAGCGAATCCAAGGGCAGAATCTATGAGCAGCCAATCTTTGGGAAGTGTTTAAATTTCTACACTAAAGGGGACTTGCAAAGCCTTGTCTCAAAAGAAAAAGAATAAATCAGATGAATTTAATGCAAAATAGGAGGAAAGGTACATATGCAGGGCACGAAAATTTTCTGTTTACCTTTTACACTGACACTTCTGTCAATTTGTGTTTTAGGGACCAGATTTAGAGGGAGTTTGTATCGAAATTCTTCTCGTCTTTTGATGGAACCTGAAATTGAAGATATATATATAAAACACTGCACAATCTAAATCAACAGATGATTCAGCTGTAATTGACAGATTGAAAGTTACAACCGGGAATTCCCCAGAAATATTCCCAAATGGACAGGCAATCAACATCAAGTTTTAAAGAGGAACAGGTGAAAACTCTTTATCTTTCTTTTGTTACCAAAAAATCTGATCTGGACCTAAACTTTGTGGTTTCTTTGGTTAAATGAGAACATATTCTATTCCCACTAATAAAGCTGAGGAAAGCTTACAATCACATCACACTGAAAGATACATCTGAAGATTCCTTTAAGAAATTAATCCAAGCTCCCTTAAGCCAAGGCAGGAAGTCCTTGGGAAAGGACATATTTACAATATCTCAGGAAGGAGAAACTCCAAGTTTTTCACATAATGAAAAACTTGATTCTCAAGAATCAAGACCAGGAAAAAATAACACAAAGACACATTATCAATTTTCTTACCATAAACACCCTGTGGATCCAAAGTGAAACCTGCGTGGAGTTCTTTCTTAATGCCTTCTGGCTGGGATCATTATGAGGAAAGAGGTAGAAAATGGAAACATTTTTGTTTAATCAAATATATCAGCTGAAACAACAGGTTAAATCCACAGTATTTTTGCCTTCTTTTTCTAACTGTTGTACAGCTGTTTCACATGAATTTTAGTGTTCTAGCTCATGCAATTTTTGAGAAAATGTAACAAAAGATTAAAGTTAAACCTTAGAAAAGGAAAAAATTGTGTTTCAGTGAAAATCCAAACCAAACAACTTAGAATCAAGTACTCTCCTTTGCTTACAAAGTTCTAATCTATGTTTTTTTATATATATAATCTTTCAGTTTTTATAATCAAGGTTTAAAAATGAGTGTGCTCAGATACTCAGCCATTCCTTTTTCCACTGCACACACCTCAGTGAATTCAAGAACATTGTGTGATATTAAAATAGAGCAAAATTTCTACATTCACTCAATTGAACCCAATTTGAAATTCAAAAATGCTAAAAAGCATTTGAGATTTTTTTCCTTACCACGACACGTAAAGTTTTAACAACAATTTCACTGTTCCTGGGGGTGAGCAATGTAAAATTGACAGTGTGAAGACCCAATTCCAGCGGGAGGATCCGGAATGTAACTGCTGAGGAAGAACCAGCATCCAGATTCTTCAATTTACAGCTCTGCATCCTCGACCCTGCCCTGGCAGAATCTCCAAAGGTACAGACTCCATTTCCAGCTGCTATTTGAACACAGAACTGAAAGGTGGAGAGATTTTAATGTTTCATTTCCACAGCAGGTACAACACCAGAGAAATAACAAGTCCTGTACTGAGCATTCTGTTACTGTAATGCTACTTCTCTGTTTCTGGCTTAAGGGCTGAAGAAATCCCATCCAAGGATCTGTTTATCCTGGATACTCCCAGGAAAAATGCTTTTTTAGTTTATTATGTTAATCCTTCCACAGGACTCATTAGCACAAATTACCTTAATTGCAGAGGCTTTATGGTTATAAACGGATCCTTTTAACTCAATTTGCTCCCCTCGTACCACGGAATAAGGAACATAAATGCTCAGGAAGATATCCTTCACAACTTGGATTTCCAAAGGTGCAGCAACACAAATACCTGAGAGAATTAAAAACATGAAAGAAGAGTGTCTTATCCACCCTTCTGATAAACAAGTTTGAAAAGGTCTTGACATACTTTAGTGATGATTTATGATTTTTCAGTGTGTACTTTGAACAGTCTAAGCTTTTTAAAGCTCCCAGGTTTTTGCCTCCTGATCCAAGCTGCTCTCACCACTCCTCACACCCCAGCTGACACACCAGGTTCTTTGGGTTTCTTCTTCCCAAAGAAATTCTCTGCTTGGATTACCAAATCTCTTGGAAAATCTCAAGTCCCTGAGCTCCAGGTAGCAAGACAATGTAAAGTTGTCCAGGGAAAAGTTACTCAATATTTTTTCTTCTTCTTACTCTCTATGAGCCACTGTCACACACAAGACAGGCTTTGTTTTCCCAGCCCCTGACACTCACAACACGACATGAAGTGATTTACTTTCCCTTAAATACATATTTTTGTTTTCTTTCCCTCTCTATCAACCAGAAAATTAACATTTTAGAACATGAGTGTCAAACTCATTGAGGGTCTACAAAGCTTCCTGATTCTTCAGCTCCAAACTAGCTGGGTTGCAGGACCTACCTTTATCTGAAATGCCAACACCTTGTACTTCCCAGGTGGTCAGTGAATCAGGCAAGGTGACAGACAGAGTCTTGGACCTGTGTTAAAAGTGTTTTAACATTTATTCACTATCAGTCACCATCTGTTAACATCACAGCTCATCACCAGCAGAACTCTAAGAGAGAAGTTCTTAGCCAGAAAACAGGAATTCTGGATGTTGTTTTGAATAAACTTAGGTTTAGCAGATTTCACAGAAGCTGGTACTTAGCAAGGTCCAAAGTGAAAGGAAAAGTGGCTCAACAATCTGGGCACCACACAGCACATGGAGCATGGAGAGAAACATGGCAGGAATAGCTTGTTTGGATAAGACTCCATTTCAGCACACATCTCAGGTATAACTAAGGTCACCCCGTTTACCTCAGTTTCACCACTTCCTTTCTATAAAGTTGATTTGAGAAAAGCAGTACCTTGGAGAAACTTGGTGAACTTCCCATAACCAGCTTTCAGGGAAGTAGCTACGAACTTGTGCCTCATCCAGTTCCAAGAGAGCCTCAAAATCTGAAGAACGTAAATAAAGCAAGTAAAAAACCCTGATACAAGAAAAAAGGTATGTAAATACCCTCAGTCAAAAATCTGTGTTCATCTCATCCATTTACACATGTGAATACCTGTCCAATATCCTGACAGATCACCTTGTTAACAAGCAATTATAGGGAGATAATGGAAGACAAGGAATTTAACCCTCCCACAGACCTTTCCTGAGGTGTTACCAGCCTGTGGATTCAAATTTGGCATTCAAGTTTACTCTTAATAGTCTCTGATTGCTGTTCTGCTTGTTCTAAATGTGGGTGAACAGAACAGAGAGCTGAACACAATAAAGAATTGCTCTCCGTCCCCCCTCAGGGATATATAACCAAAGTTTTGGGAGAATGGTAAAATTCTGTCTGGAACAACCCTGACAGGTACCAGGGAGGAGTTAATAGATTCCATCACCTCTCCATCCCCCTGTTCTGCTGGAGCAGGACACTCAGAGCTCTCATACTCACGCATTCTGGCCAATATCAGGAGCTTATTTGGCTCTTCCAGCCGCAGCTTGTTGGCAAATTCACAGCAATTTGTGAATGCAGAAATGCACTTCTGGTTCCTCCGAATCCTCTGAGCTCTCTCCCTGCAGGTCTCAGAGACTGGATAAGCTTTTACTCCAGCCTTGCAGCAGTTCCGGGCTTCTGGGTCTCGGTATTTGGCCACTGAAATAAAAATAAAACAATTTGCTTCCTTGAGATGAAGTTTTTATTTCCAAATTGATGTGATTTTTCTTTCATAACGATATACATAGAAATATTTTTAACACCTTCTTTGAGTATCTTTTCCCTGAAGTCAGACCGTTTGGTTCTTAGCAATTCATTGCAAGGTTCACCTGTCCAAAAAATAAAAAAGTACACACAACATGAACTTTTCTTGTAACAGCATTGTCCTCTTAAAAATAACTCCACAAGACCACATTCCAAATGCATGAAACTTTTAATGTTTGCTGTTTCAATTACATAGAAGCCTTTTCATTTTGATTACAGTAACTGCTCCACAAGATGTTTTCCCCCCTCAAAAATCATCAGTATATGCATCCCCTTGAGTTCCAAGATAATAACTGAGAATGACAATGGAACGTTTCAGAAAATGCACAGTTCCATGGGGACCACAGGGATGTACCTGCTTCCTCTGAGTCATCAGCATTTGCATTAGTGAGGAAGGTGAGCCCGGCCATCCTGAACACAGCAATGTTGTTCTGTCCTCCCCCAGCCCCACAGCCAAGGTCACTCTTCTCCAGCTGCAGCATGATCTGAGGAGAAACACAAGTGCCATGTGACCAGAATGTCTTCAGAACACAGCCTGGAAAGGCTCTTTGTGAAACAAAGGACATCACAGTCTCCATGGCTCCTTCAGCAAGGAGCTCTCCACTGCAACCTATTTTTGGCCAGGTCTGTGGAGTTCTGATGAGAGAGTTCAGATCTGCTTTTAAAACCACAATTTACATCTACTGGAATTCAAACGATTGTAAACTAGTTCTTTTAATAATTTTTAACTGTAGATTTAAACAAACAACTGTCACTCTGCCTTGAATTGCTCTTCTGCCCATTTTCAGGCTGGCTGAGTGCATGACACATATCAGTTATTGAATGTGCAATGAAACAAAGAGCAATTTGATTTTCTTTTTTGGCTGCTGCCTCACCTTTTCCATCACCTTCTTCCTTCTTCCTGTGACTCCATATATTGCCTTGTCAAGAGATGACAAAGCAACAAAGGAATTGGACTGGGTTTTCATGGTGAGTGATACAACCTCTGCTGGCTTCAGTGTCTCTTTGCTTGACTGCAGCTTAATCTATAAATTGAAAACAAAGATTGGTTATTTTGAAAGCACATTGTTCTGAAATCAATCCAGCTGACGGCAGACACTTACTATAATAATTTTAGTGTTAAAGAACTTGTGTAATTCCAAGATAAAATCTGACCATAAAACAAATGCACACCCACAAATTTCAGTGCCTATTTTGCTACTCACATCAAGGCTATTCCCACATTTCTGTTCCACATTCAGCCAAACTGAATCAGCCACTAACTCTGCAGCTCCTTCTCCCATGACTATGTAGTAAACAATGAGACGTGCTGAAGGAACCATCTCTTGGGTTATCTGTAAAGTTAGATGCTCATATTCCAAATCCTTAATTCTCTTCTGAGTTCCAAAGCTCACTATCTTCCCTTTTGATGTGATCTATAGTTTAAAAAAATGATAGAGAATAAAAAAGTCAAATTTTATATTCAGTCTATTTTTCACATGTAATAATTATTTGAATTTATATCTTCCACTAAAAAGAAGTGCTGTCTCTGCACTTCTTGTCCTTCATCTACTTTCACCTTCTGAAATAGCTCTTGAGACCAGCACTACTTGTCCTCAATCCCAGTCAATGTCAGATATATTTTTTTTTAATAGACCATATAAATATAAATTTTAAACATGAGACTGTCTATTCTTTTCCTATAAAGCTGACAGATTGTATCTGAAAGGAAGCAGTTGCCTGAGCTGCACATATTCTATGCTGAGGATAGTTCTTGATTACTGAGGTTTTTCATCCATGACCATCCATATTAAATTACAATTCAGTATTTTATACAGAAACATCTGTTACTCACCAAATAGCTGTAGTGATGTATTTTATCAATGTAGTGACTTTGTGGATATATATTAATATTTATTACATCCCCCACTTCCAGGGTTTTGTGATTTGAAGCCCAGTCAATATAGAGATAACTCTGACTCAGGGATGAATAAGCTTTTGCTTCATAACTTTTACTTGCTTGGTTTTCATCTGAAAGATGTGGATCTGCAGTTTTCACCTGGAAATATAATGAAATGTCTGAATAGTTTGAGTACAGAATTATACCCAAGCAAACAAGCAACGACAATACTAAAATCATGCTGCAATATGTTGTTCAGAGGGATTAATAAAAGAGAAGCCAGCTCAAGACCTTACCCTCAAAGAAATAATTGCACCCTTGAAGAAATAATTTAATGGAACAATTTAACTCACTTGAAACTCCAATGTTTTGCTGTTTGGTGGGATATTAACAACAAACAAAGCAGTTCCATCACTGGTGCTTGTTTTTCTTCTCCCAGATTCCGACCCCTCTGATATCAACTGCGTCTCAGCCATTTGCTCACTTAAGGATTTGGCAGTGAGAGTTACAGGGACATTCCCAACAAAGTCATCCATGGTGTCTTTCACCTGCACCTGCTCATCAGGACAAAGAAATGGTGACATTTTTCAGGAAGAGTCTTCCAAGCTGCTCAGCTGCTTCTACAACAGGGAGTCAAAAAATGCACAAGTCAATGGAAAAGAAATGTGTTTATCAGACATAGAGTGATACAGAGAGAAAATGACAAGGCTTGTGCATGATGGGGTTTATGTCCAATGTGCAACCCCCCTGCTCCTGGAAACTGACCTTAATGAAGAAGGGAAGGCCAGGCTTCACAAAGAGAGGAGTGGCAATCAAACTCAGCTTGTAAGGAGAGACAGCAAACTTGACTCCAGTGAACTCCACCTCTCCACTGAGGCCACCTGACAAAACACAGCACCCCATGGAACAAATAGCCAAAATAAGTTGAATGCCTAGCTATTTCTACAGTGAGAATGGGCTGTTTTTCCTTACAAGTTTTTGGAAGAAGAACTGAGTATTAAAGAAAGTCTGATATTATGGAAGTCAGCCTTACAATTTTCTTTTCTAGTTCTGTTCACATTTGCAGAAGTGTTAAGAAAAATTTCAATTAAAGAGCAACTTACCCATAGACTCCAACACTGATGCCACAATATATAAATATGAGCCATCCAGTGCTTCCAGACTGTCAAAGCCTATAGAACTTGCTGCTCTCTTGCTGTTAAAATTGATCTTAGCAACTCCATTTTCAATCTGGAAATGAAATACAAATTATCACTTTATAGTCAATAATTTAGAAATAATACATAGACCATATGCAGATTCAGTGTGTTGCTGTTCACTGTCTATTTTCAGAGGAAATCAAAGGGAGATGTTTAAATAAGGAATTCTTTATTCCCTAAAATTATTTTAAATTAATCAGCCAATGGCACAATTGCAAAGTTTGTGTGCAGGCTCAGCAAGAGGTGGGGATAACACAGAGATATCATCACTAAATGAGGCAAGAGGACAATTAGTGTAGAACAGACTCATCAGAATAAATCAGTGTCATTTTGATCTGCTTGTCTCCATTTGATTTCAGTTATTCTGTAATAGGTAGCATTGAAGTTATTTCATATAAATTTGAATCACCCAGTTTGGCCAAGAGAGTAATTACAGCAGATTGAAATGCCATTGTCTCAGATGCTGCCTCTGAATTTCATTTCCAAGTGCATTTCTCTGCCCCTGATGACAGCCTTACACAGGAAAAGTCCACACTGGGGAGCTGTGGATGCAAATTACAGCTTGAGGCCCATTCTCACCAAATTTAATGGAAAAACTTCAGTGGGATTGGATCAGTCCTGAGTTATGCATGTGAATTCTACACAAATTTGATTTGCTGCTTCTTACCCTCGTTACATGCATTGCCTGAGGCATCATTCTTTTCTCACTTTCTTCAATTATTCCAAAACGAAGAAAAACATCAGCACTGGGAAGCTTTTTGTTGGAAAAATAGCTGAGAATAAAACAATATAAATGCTTTTAAGATTACTTTAATGGCTGCAACAAAGCATTTGTTTTTGAAGAAGAGTAATTGCCTAGGCAAGAGATGGAAAACAAATGTCTGTATTTTAAACACTTCTGTTGAAAAATAATCACTTAGAGAGAATTTTAAGAAGGGTCTCTTAGATTTCTTACACAGCAGAAATGATTTTGATGAAAGAGCTCCTTGAAGAAAGCAAAGAGGAAAATTCTGGACTCAGGAGAATCATTCTTCAGTTAAAAGAAGAGGAAATACAAAATTATCAGGATTCCAAAGCCAATTTCCTCACCTAGCTTTCACAACAATCCTGAAGTTCTCAAATTTATCAGAACTAATGAAGTTACTCTCTGGCTCGATGGTGATGGAAAAGCTTGGCATTGCTGTAAAGTGAGTGGAAAAAAGGTCACTTGGGGGTGTTTTATCCATGAAGCCACAGGTGCTGAGCCACTGAAGAACCATGACCATTTCAAGGGGTTTGAGTTCTTGAAAACACTAAAAATGCAGGTTCACAGCATGGGCACAGCTTACCATATTCCTTAACTTCAAATTTTGCCACAGCTGAGGTCACAAAATCCTTCTTGTACTTGGCTTTAATCTTCCAAATTCCATATCTATGAAATATCAACAATCAGTTTTTAAGATGAAAATTAATTATTATAATGGTAATAATTTCTTAGAGAGGAAAATTCTGCACCAGATTTTTGCAGGTGTTCAAGGCCTGCTTTGAGCAGATTCTCTTTGATACACTAATTATTTGACACTTACTTTAAAGCACTGAAATCAGTTATAAACCAGTTTCTCAAGCCCCTGCTATCATCCTTCTGCCATCTCAGCAATGCTTCAGCACCCTCTCAAGACTAAAATGAGAACTGAAGAGATTTTTTTTAAATGCTGCTGTTCCTGGGAAAATGCTGGTGATTTGTATGAAACACAGATGAAATATTAAATCCCCACGTCTTTGTCATTGTTTATATCTCTACAGTCAAAAGCTTTAATTGTCATTAATGTTCTTTTTTAATTGAGCATGAAAAACCTGTCACTCTCTGTTCTTTAAGGAGAATACTCTGCCATAAGGACTCTATTTATATCATGATTCCACCCTGTGTGAAATGTTACAAATCTCCAAGTTTCAAGTCATGCCCACCATGCAAAACCACTCTATGACAGCCACTATAAAAAGGCATTATAATGTTAATAATTCAATAAAAACCATTAAATAAATCTACTTAGGATTAGGAGGAATCTTGAAGTCAGGAAAAGAAACTATTCCAGTAAAATCTTTTTCTTGCAGAATATCCACTTCCACTCCTTCAGGATCCTTGAAATGATAAGAGGACAGAATGAGCAGTTACAGATTGTTCTTACCAAAAGGGGAATATTCATCCTTCAGAGGGGATTTCAGAGGCAGCCTGGCCAGAACATATTTTTCTTAAGAGCTTCAAAGCATAAAAACACAAATATTTGTAAAAAAACTCAGACTGAAATTCTGATAAAATACTTTACTCTAGTTCCACCAAGTAAAAGCTATGCTTAAAATAGCTAAAAAATTACTGTAATAACAAGCCAATTGTTAAAGGCTAAAAGATATGGTAGATACTGATTATTTTTATATCTTAAATGAAACAAACAGTATAAAACCCATATATTATTAAAGTCCCCTCAAAAATCCTTTTCTCAGATATTAAAGATTTTTTTTTTTCTATTCTGGAACAGCTTCAGATCTGGGACTTGAAAACCTCTACCCAACCCAGCAATGTCAATTTAAAATCTTTTAAAAGATGTCTGGCTACCTGCAAAAACATCTAGGAGTTTTATTAAACATTGGCTGCAATACTGATTTCCTCTACCTACCTACAAACCTACCTTTATTTGTTATTAGAGCTACAAAATATTCATATCAAATTCAATTACAACTCACCACAAAAGTCAGGACAGTCTCTCTCCGAGCTGGCTGCAGTTCTTCATTCAGAGAGTAAACTCTGACTTTCACTGTAAGAATTACAGCAATAAATCTCAAAATCAAAACAACCAAACAATTTACTGATATTTTTAACAAACTCCCAGGAATATCTTTCACTCTTTGTGCCACAAATTAGTCATTTAGGGTGAGGAGGGCAAGGAGAAGTGATTAGCTTTTACAATATGGTGAAATAAAGTATTGTTCTGCTGATAAAAAAATTAAATATGAGCTGATGGCAATGCAACACAACCAAGAGCTTAAAGAACAATCAAATCTTAATTCCTTGGCAGAGTCAGCAGACTTTTAAAATTAAATACCAGCCAGGAGAAATAAGCATTATTTACCTGACTGATCAGGAGTATAAACTGGTTTGTCTGTATGAATAAAAAGAAACCCATTCTCATAGGAAACAGGAATTTTTTTAAATCTTGTAAAATGTGGAGAAACAGCTTCCAAATACAAATACTTGTCTGAAGTATCTGTTCTTGGTAAATCTGCTGGTTGAACCTGGGGGAGAAAAAAAGGTTTTTGAAGATTATTAAAATATTTTTCATGTATTTTTTCCTATGGTATATTTTGATGCAAAAAGTATCTGAAAAGTAATTACCACCCTGTGGTTGAGTATCATTAAATAAAAATATCAACACTTGCATGGATTTATTCTTGCTTACATGGTAGAGGATGTTTTGGAGTATTAAGCTATGGATATTCTGAAATTTTGCATTTTATTTATGCCCAGAACTAAACCAGTAAAGTTCAAAGCCCAGTAATGAGGTTACAACAGTACAAATGATCAGATTTCCATTTATGCACATGATGACTCCTGGCCACAACAAAGCTGCTGCTGTGGTTGGTACTTTGATTTGATTCTCTCTATTTTTAAAGTTATGCAAGCATGGTAAAGTTTCTAAAATAGTTTGATTCTATGTTTAACCTCAGTGTTGTTACACTGATTTTATTCGGCATAATTTTAATTTCAGACCAAAAATTGGGGTATTAGCCTTCCCTCCCCAGTTTAAACAACTGAAAACTCACTGAAACTTCATCTTTTTTTAAGATTTAAACGTGATAATAAAAAGAGTATAAGAAAGGTCTGAATTCCTTACTGTTAAAGTTACAGCATCTTGGAATTTGTTGGCTGGGGTTAAGGAAATCCGAGCAGACGAATACACAACGAGTTTATCTGGGAAGCTTTTCAGGGCAATACTGACTGGAAATTGCTCCTCATAACCAAAAGCTTGAACCACAATCTTCTCAGAGGCCCCAGCTCGGAAGATCTTTGGTGCTGTAAGGATATATCTGTACATGGAATATAAAACAATAACAGATTTCTTTCTAATCTTTCAGATTTCTTACTTCCCGTTGGAATTTGGTTACATGCACAGTGTTAAAGCAAACAGGATAATCGGGTTATTGTAAGACACTAATTAAAATCCTATTTGGACAGTGCCCTTTGTATTGGCTCTAGTTAAATTCTGGATTTACTCACCCAAAAGAGAGGCAACAATCAAGTAATGTTTCCAGTAAATTCCGTATTTGCTTTTACTTACGTTTTCTCTTGGCAAAAAGTTGTTCCAGAAAATAGCAAAACAATAAAATATATTAAAATAGTCATTGTGTCTGGGACAAGAGCAAACCATAGAAGTTATGAGGGTGGGTTAAACAGCCTCTGCTGTGGGTGAGCAGAAATGCCAACACATTTCACTCAAAGTTAATAATTAATGGCAGATCATTCTTTACTAAAACATTATTGCCCCTTCCTGAGGAAGCCAGAACTGCTAAACTTAGTAATTTTTTTATTTAGGATTTCAATTTTTAATATGTCCACAGCAATCCTGTGTCAGTCCTCACTTTCTTTCTGACAACTGCATAATAAAATAATCTTCAGAGGTAAAAAAAGCCCCAACAAACAAAAAGATAGATTCAGTCTGTCCTTAGTAAAAAAAAAAATTTAAATTAAAGTGAGTTTAAATTTGTGTCTGAAGCAAAAAAGCATTTGAGCTATATCAAATAATGTGTGGATGAGTTTGGACCAGCATCATTTTTTTGTTGTTTTGAAATAACTTTTCCCTTAATGGCTAAATTTCTTTTAGCCATTTATATTCTAGATTATACCAATTTTCTGACCACTTCCATCACAAATAAAACCTGCAATATGGAAACATTATGGCACAATATATCAACATGCACCATTTTAAACAGCATTTTGCAAAAAAAACAAAAGAAAATATTTGCAAAAAACCCCCCACAACCATTGATGACAGAACTTTTGCAGGCCTGGTATCTGGGATAGCACCTCAACAAATGGATTTATGTAAAGTTAAATAAAGTTGTGCAAGAATGCTGAAGTTTAAACAAATACTGCAGTCAACCTTTACGGGAAAAGCGTTTACAAAACTGTTTCTGATCGATATAAAGTGAAATTACAGTAAGGTCAGCTTCTCACCAAATGTAAGGAACTAGAAGAGAAGCAATAATCGATTAAAAGCTTATAAAATGTAAGATGCTTAACGTTATTAAAATGAGTGGCCAACATGTGTATTATTAAATACCAATGGGGCGGTATGTAAATGAAAAGGCAAATAGTGAAGCACACTGGGAAATGCTTTAAAAGTCTAACACTAACCTGAAATTGTGTTTTTTTAAATCTAATTATGCTCCTTCCCTGCATTTTTCAGAGACACAACCTACTGGTTTTTCAACCCTGCATTTCACGCTTACTTACACAGATGCTGAACTAACACAGTCTAAGTGTTAAAAAGACATTTATTTACACACCCCTGTGAAAATGACTGTGATTAGATCGGACACGCAGAGTTTAAAACTGTAAATAAACTGTGCATTTCCAAAAAAAGCCCATTTATATGCAATTTCGCAGTGAGATGCTAACTTGACACACACAGAGTGTACAAATAAGGAAAAAACACCGATCAGCAGAGCAGGTTTTATTGTTTATACAGCGGCTCGGGTTTGAAATAAACCAAAACCCCTCAAGGTTGTATTGTTTATACAGTGATTTGGGCTTCATTATTTATACATTACACAGCGATTTGAGCTTTATTTACCACAAATCCCTGAGGGCTCCCCCTGAGGGGACGCGGAGAGAAATGGCGAGGCGGGGGCGGGGCCTCAGCGGCGGGAAAGTGACAAAGGGGCGGAGCCTCGCACAAGCCCCTCCCCTCAGCCGCCCCCGCCGCAGTCGCCGACCGGACAAAATGGCGGCGGGGCGGCCCCTCAGGGAGCGCCCTTAAAGGAGCCGCAGCACCCGGGGCTCGGCGGTGCGGGCGGCGATCGCTCGCCGAGGGGAAGGAGGCGGCGGAGAGGTGCGTGGAGAACCGGTGCCGTCCTTCGGGAGCGCTGCGAGGCCGCCCTGCCCGCCCGTGCCGCGGCGGCGAGCGGTGAGACGGCGTTACCATGTCAACGCAGGTAATCAAAGCGGAGGCCTGAGGGGGCAGCGGCCGCGGCGGGATCGCCCTGCGGCGGTGACCGGGAGGGGATGGGGGCTGGGAGCACGGTCAGCCGCCCGGGGGTGTCACTGCGAAAGCACAGCCTGTCCTCAGGAAGCAGCGGTAAAACCACGGACTGCGCTCCTTGGAACATGAAGGAACGCCCCAATGTGGCTTTGCGGTAGCGCGCCGGCATCTTTCTCCTCTCCTGCCTGAGCCTTCCAGCCTTACTGTCCTGATCTTGTATGAATTGTGCTTCCAAGTAATGGATAGAAAACAGCGGCCCTTTTTCTTGTCCCACCTTCCCTTGTCCTTATTTCCTTTCCAATTTCAGGAAAAAAAAAAAAATCCATCACAATGAAGAACGTATTCTCAAGGCACAATGTCACCACTCACAAAGCTCCAAGTTCCCCTATCAGAAGACTTTTCTCTTAAAGAATGCCTTAAAATGTGCTCCTTGTTCAGTGGGTGGAGGTGTCAGTAAAGCTCTGTCCCTTGGAGATGGTTGCCACAAGGGCTCTGTCACACAGAGTCCAAGACTTTTCCTGCACTTATCCCTGGGGAAATATGTTCATCACTGAGGGAGATTGCTGTTAACATTCTCTGGAATTTCCCAGGCAGTCACAGGATAATTTTTTTGCAGAAAGGAAAACTCTGGGAATGTCAGTGCTAGACTGATGCTAATTTTTTTGCCTCTGTTGCCTTTTTCTGCTTGCATTTGTTCTTACTGCAAAGTGGGTGATTTTTTTCAAGTTTTGGGAACAGTTGGGATCCAATCCTCTGTTTGTGTCCCTGCCAGCTCTGTTAGCCTGAGCTTAGGGTATCTCCAGACCTGGCAGGCTTTGTGTAAATCACAGCCTGCAGGACAGGAGGGAGATGAGCTGCAAACACAGAGCTGCTCAATCAATCCCTGGGGGTGGGAGTATAAAGGTAAAATTCTTCCCAGTGCCAGGAAAACTGGAAGATGGCACCCATTGGAGATGTGTTTTTGGCAGCTTCTGTAGCACCTTTGTTGTCGTGCAAACCTTTAAGATTTCTACACAGACTGATCCTTATTTCAGTTCTTCCAGGTATTGCCATGTGATACCCAGCACTTCTGGCAATGAAGAAAGGCTCTGTAAGGAAAGTTTCAGGTAGAAAACCACAGGCATCAGCATCCCTGATACCTCAGCCAATGTCACCTGTCAGTTCTGGTGCCACACCTCCACGTCTTGGCCAACAGACACCTCCAGCTGCTCCCAAAAGCATGGAGCAGAGGCCTCAACAATGGGATATTCCAGCAGAAAATGTTGGAGCTGCTTTTAAATTTCAGAAAGGTAATGTATAGTCAATAATACTGCTATCCAAGCACATACCACAAGCATTAAAAGCCAGTGTGATTAAAGATGTATGATCTGTTGGAAAGAAGCCTGAAAAAATTGCTTTAATTTTTTTTTTTTTTAACATAAATATGGAAGTGGGTGGGAGTAATGAAAGCCGGGGAGAATAATGAGACTTTTACTCCTTCCTGCAAATGCTTCTGGGGGGATAATTTTCAGTGTTTTTCCAGTATTCAGTTTAAAGAAAACAACAAATATAAAAATCATCAATCCTTTCTGTTTAATTTCAGGTGAAAATGGTGTTAGCCCAGGGGTTAGGTACATAACTGAACCCCTTATAAAGGGTCTGTCAAAACAGCAAAATCTGGCATGTATAAGCTCACTGAATCTTTCTTCCCCAAAGGATGGGAACAAGAAATTTAAGGTAAGTGTTTGGGAAAAAACATGGAAATGAAACTAAGTTTAGAATAATCACAATTTTTGTTTAATACAGGCTTATTTTTAAGTGGATGTAAACAGCACAGTCTAATTCTGTTAGCCTAGTTCTGCAGCCACTTCTGTTAAAAAAAAAAGGTAATAGAGACTTGAGCAAAAGAAAAAGAATTGGCTTATTAGAATTATGTTTAAAACAGATTAGTTAATGGGATTTTTAGATTCTGGATTGTGCTGGTTTTGGTTGGTTTGGGATTTTTTTTTTTTTTTTTTTTTAATAACATGTTGCTTTTTATGTAGATGAAGACTAGGCCACTTGAAATTTAAAATCCAGTTTCCCAGCACTGTAGAAGACTGTACCTAGAGTGGGGTTATAGAACACCACAATGAACTGTGATTAATAAAATATTGGAGTACTTGGTACTTTTAATTAATAGAAAGATGCTTTTCTCTTTTTAAAAAACCCAAACCCTATGCTGAGGGATATTCTGTTCTTTAGTACATAGAAAATTTGGAAAAGTGCTCTAAACTAGAGGTGCTAAACCTCAGTAACAACCAAATAGAGAAGATTGAGAAGCTGGATAAACTGGTGAAGCTGCGTGAGCTCAACTTGTCTGGCAACAGGATCAGGTAAGAGGAGACACCACAGGGTTTGGGGATCCCAGGGTCAATAAAGCTGATTTTCCTTTCCTGCTCAAGTGAGTTCTCTCACAGGAGTGAACCCTTGAGGTGTTTCCCAATTGTATGTCGAGGCTTTGAGGTCTTTTTAAAAAGCCCAGGCTCTGAGGTATTGGAAGTATAAATAGTTCTGGGAAGTGCTGTCAGTGTTCATGGCTGTGGTTTAATTTGTTTTCCTTGGAAACCAAGCCAGAAGTGCAAGTTTCCAGATACCACAACAGAAGGTGGTATGAAGAGCAATAACCCAATTAAGTGCATTAAAAATTAATTAAACTTTTACTGTTTATTATTGCAGGTAATATAATAAGTTTTTCTTTTAGGAGAGGAAGCTGAATGGGCTTGATCAGGCAGGCCATAAATTCCCTAAATTGCTTTTGAACTCTTTGAGAGCCTTGTGTCTTGTTTAAAGCATTGAAGGGTAATGGTTCATGCAGTAGCAAAACTCTTAATCGCTTTTAATTTTTCTGTCAATGAATTATGATCTTTACTATTATGAAACCGCCTTTGTAGCAGAGAGGCTGCCATTTCAGTAGAGACATGTACAATGGGAAGTGAGTAAAACCCAGAGTTTGTTTCTACACATTGCATTCACACAACTTCCTCTCTCAACAGGAATTGAAAAGGGCTAAGTAGCTTTTAGCTCCTGCTCTGTTTTCACACTTTGGTTATTTACAGCTCATAGATACCAAAAAATAGCACAGTCACAGGAGCACATCCTGCTGTACTTTGTTATAATACTCATGGTTTACTTAATGTTCTCATATACTCATAAAAAATGCTCAAGTAAACTACAACCTAGCATGGTTTCCTCAACAGTTTTAATGAAAACACTAAAAATGTAGCACTTCATGCTGTCAGTTTACAGATGGTCCTTCCTTTTTATGGGGGAAAAAAAACTCCACAAAACTTTATTTTGATTCATCTTTGTCCCATTATGTTCTCGGGAGAGCAAGAGCAAATTTTTCTTATTAAAATGGAGTTAGCACACATTAAAATAGTGTTAATATTCAAATGAAGACATGCAAAAGTAATGAGTTTGAGACAATGACAGAAAATTGTGCTGTGATTTTTGGTCTTAATTTAGTACTTGTAAGTAAGCTGGTGTAATTTCATTTCAATTGTCCATGGCTCTAAATAATGGTTTTGCTGACTTCTTGGTTAATTAATTGTGACAGATTTTGTTGTAGTTTATCCATAATGCCTCAGTTTCACTTCAAATTTACTGTGATTCATGACAAATTCCATTTTCCTTCTAATTTACAGCAAAATTGAAGGCATAGAACATTTGCTGAACCTACAGAAGCTGAACCTGGCAGGGAATGAGATTGAGCACATTCCTGTGTGGGTAGGGAAGAAGCTGAGATCGCTGCGCAGTCTGAATTTGAAACAGAATAAAGTGTCCTCAGTAAGTGATTATAGTTAGAAACAGGCATTGTTCAGCCTGAGCTGGGGTATTTACACTGATTGACTTACTCTGGGTAATTGCTGGGTGTCTTTCCACACAGTCTGCTGTGAAATGCAGCAGTTGGGAGCCTAAGAAAGTTATTTATCAGAGAAACTCCTGTTGTGCAGGTAATGAAGATACAAACCTATATTATGTTGTTTGGGAAAGCATAACTTTTTGGGGGATTATTCATCCACAGGCTTTGGTATCTTGACATTTCCAAGATAAAGCTTGATTGCATTTACACTCTTTGCAGTGGCATTTTTCATAGAGGAAATAATTTGATTTTAAGAAGTTACTTTAATCATAATACTGTGTATTTTGGTAGGTTTTTAGAGATTATTCTTTAGCATAAAGGTTAAAATAAATCTTCTAATACACACCATTCTACATAATCAGAAATTTACTCCTGGGAGTTTAATTCTTCTCAGAAGGATGTCTAATCATTGTTTTGTTTCTCTTTGATTTAGCTCCATGATATAGCTAAACTAAAGCCTCTGCAAGATCTGACCTCTCTGTTCCTTGCTGGAAACCCAGTTGCAAGTCTGCCTCACTACTGCTTGTACACCATATTCCACCTGAGGGCACTGGAAAACCTGGATGGACAGCCAGTGACAAACCATGACAGGCAGGAAGCTCTGGAGAGGTTTAATTTGGGTAATAATCTGTAAAATCTTAAATGAATGACACAAAATTTAAGTTTAGAAGGAAAAATTTTCTATTGAGATGTTTCTCTGATTTTGTTTTTCAGAAGAGATAGAAAAATTAGAAAGAGAGTTGGAGAACACAAAAAAGGAGATGGAGAGTGTGAAACTTAACCAGACCAAAGTGCTTGAGCAACTTCAGCATCAAGATGAGCTCAACAAGTCACTAAAGGAAAAGGCTGTGCAACAGAGACAGAGCTTTGAAGAGCTACAGAGGGACCTGGGCACCAAAAATGAGCTGGTAAGATAATCCCTGGCACTAAGGGAACAGACACAGAGCTGTCAATGTGAGAGTTCAAGTGACTGAAGATTTAATTTTAAAACTGAGAGACTTCCAACTCTTTAGAGAGTGATTATTGACCTTCAGTATTCTTTCTGTGGAAAAAGTTAGGTATATGGAAGCAGCACTCAGTATCACTCCTGTGATTTATAGTAACTACTTTGTTTCTAGTAATTATTTATGTATTTCTGTTTAAAATTTTGTCTGTTGATGAAAGGTTAAGCTGCTGAATTGCTGATGTTCTGAATGTGCTGCACTGCTCAGACTCTAAAGTGCTGCTGCAATAAGGAAGAAAATGGCTTCTTTTACAAAAGCAAGATGTGCACACAAGTTGTATGTCAGTAATAGCTTTTGATTATTATTTTGGGTACTGCTCACCAGTTTAATTGTATTTTATTCACATCATTCTAAAATCTTATGTCTGAGTCTCTTTCAGTGGTAGCCATAAAATGCAGGCAAAGTCCTACTGACTTGAGAGTGTTGGACTGTGAATGACCTGATGGGAACTTAATATTTGGATTTTATCCTGTTAGACTTGTCCTCTAAAATTTTATCCTTCAGACTCTCATACCTGGTACTTCTACAGCTGTTTCTCTGAACACACACACACACACACTAACCAGCAGTCTGCTTCTGAAATGAAGTTTGCAGGATAAGGAGATTTAGCAGCAAACACTTTGCAGCTTGAACCCTCTCTTCTCCTTTGGATGACAAACTTGGCTCACTTCTGTCTCCCTTTAGCTGGTGTCTGGGTTTGTCACAGTCCCCTTCCTGCAGAGCCTTTGTTCCTCATTCAAGGTAGCCCCACTGTGCCCCTGGGTTGCATGGTTGGTTTTATTTCTAGGATGTATTTGCACGTTCCCTGAAGTAGCAACATTATTATAAAGTGTCCCAGTGAGATTTTATATTCACTATGGTTTGGAATACAATTTTCTTGCTATTTCCACCCCCCTTTTCTCTGAAACAGAGTTAATTTTTGCATGACATTTATCAGGTTTTGAAATCTTTCTTTAAGCCTTTCCTGTTCTATTTCTTTTCCTCCATTAGTTCTGCTTTCCACTCTCTATTGGAATTGTGCTGCATGTTCTCCTTCAGGTATTCAGTGTGAAAAGTTGATTTAAAAAGAAATCACATGATGGACCTTTACTTAAAAATAACCTCAAAACCAATCTAGCACATAGTTAGGCTAAAATAAAATACATAGACTTTGTACTCTTGACAATTGAGATATTTTGGTTAATAGCCCTCGTGCTCACTAGTAGCAGTAAATACATTTGTTATTTTGGCCTAGATTTTCCTGAAGGGTCATACCCAAATTATTGCTTTATCCTAAATTAGGTTTAAAAATAAACTTGTCACTTTGATGTACATAAACTTAAAAGGCCTTTCATGTGATCATTTGTATTCTATTAATTGTGGGGCTTTTGTCTCCTCTTAGTCACCATTGTAAAACTGCCCTTTGTGATATCCTTGATCCTGAGCTGTGCTGTGAGCTGTGTTCCCACACTAGGGGCTGTGCCCTGCTCTCTGTGGAGCTGCACTGTGTGTGCCAGTGATGAGTGAATTCCAGAGGATGATCTCACTGGGTTTGTGATTCCTTAGCTGAAGCAGAAGACAGTGGAGCTGACTCGGGCTTGCCAGAAGCAGTATGAGCTGGAGCAGGAGCTGGCCTTCTACAAGATTGATGTAAAATTTGAGCCCTTGAATTATTTGCCCTCAGAGGTAACAATTTTTAAGTCATGGATCTTTTTATTGCTGTTTCCCTAGATTCTTCAACTTGGAAAATAAAAACCTTATTAGTTTTCCTATAATCGAATAGGTACTGCTTTATTAAAGGCCCAACCTCTGTCATACCTGCAAACAAAAATGCCAGAATGAAATCTATAAGAAAAGATCAATAGCCATTGACTACAATTAAGTTATGTCTGAGTAAACTTAAGTGCAACAATGTAATGTACTAAATATAGTCTAAGTAAATTTAATATACTAAGAACAAGTTCCTCCAGACATCTGCAACAAACTGGGCACACCTCAGTTGGGATTGCTTGGTTTTAATTCCGTTCTAAAATAACAATGTTCAAGGCCAAAAGCTTTAAGTGTAACCTGTTTTCTTCTTATGCTTCTAATTTCAAATTGGTTTTCCTTTTTATACTTGATAAGAGAGCTAAATGTATGCTAGGAGTTGACTGCAGCCATAGTTTTGAGGTAAAGACTCTGCTTCTTACATTTCAGGAGGTTGAACTGGATAATGTACCTGGTGAAAGTCCCTACATTGGCAAGGCCAGGTACAAAAGAAATATGTTCATAAGGGAAGGCTACATCTCTGACAAAGCTCAGCATCTGCAGGTTGGGAAAATGCACCAGGAGGAAGATGACTCCTGTAAGAAACCCCAGCTGGAATCACATCTCCAAAGTCTAGATAAAATACTGCAGGATAAGGAAGAAAAGATTAATTCAGGTAAAACCTTATTTTTTGTAAAATGAAGCTAAAAACATGTGTATCAGTATGGTTTATTCCAGTGGTTACATGCTTGACATCAGAATAGAAACTGTGTGTCAAAGGCTGGAAGTGCTGTGATTGTTAAACACTGGACTTGATGCATTTTTGGTCCAAAACTGCTAGAGTTTCTTACTGCTGTTATTTTAAGATGACTCAGGATGAGAGCATTACATGTTATTGAAAACACAGTTCTAGGGAGGTTTCATATTTGATGCATGAATTTAATTGTGTTGTACTTGTTAAACAAACTTTGGACTTGCTTTCTGAGAAAGCAGAATGTATTAGCTGTGATTATCAGGGTGTTAATACTGTGCTGATTAATGTGTTCATACACAGCTGTGTGTCAGTGTAATACACAATATTACAATGTATTTTGTGAGACTGTGGGTTATGTGTTGGGTTTCTTTTGTCTGCAGCACAAAGAAGATTAGAAGAACTGCGAAGTGAAATTGGAGATGCAGAGCAACAAGTGCTGAAAGTAACAGGGGAACTGCAACAACTGGAGGATGCTCTGGCTCAGAAAAAAGTAAGTTTTTCCACAAAGAGCAAGGGAAGGTGTTTGAAGCGGTGTTGATGTAAGAAAATACAACTTTTTCTCCCCATTCTTATGAAGAGGCCACTGTACAGACATAAATCCATGTGTCAAGCACCACAAAAATCTTCCAGGTTTTAGAGAGCTTGTTCATAAATCAGCTGTTAGAGCTGTAGTGCAGTTAATGGCATCTGTTCCATGTTGCTGCTGATTTATTGCTGACTTCCCCAAACCCTTTGGAAGAGCCTGCTGTGTAGGTTGAGTTGTGCAGCTGATAAGCAATGTGGCTACAGAAGTGGCAGCAAGAATTAATTTATCAGCATTAAACTAAAACAGCTCTTCCTGTTCTTCAGCTGTCATCAGTTGTTGCTATTTTTAATTTTTAAACTTGCCTGAAAATCAGTGACCAGGATTGTCTTTATTTAAATGTTAAATATATTCTTGATCATCTGTGTGTTTCCAACCACTCAACATTCTAATGCTGTCTCCAGATCTCCCAGGCCAGCAAGGAAGCAATTGAACAGAAATTGAGTGAAAAGTTACAAATCCTGCGGGAGCTACGCAATGAAACCTTAGAACTGGAAAAACAAATAGAGAAACAGAAAAGAGAAATAGGGAAAAATCAAAAAGAGCTTGAAGATTTGCAGAGTTCTCTTGGTTCTGTAAATCCTGAGGATCCAAGGCATGTAAGTAAAACCAGAATCTGAAGTTTTTATATACTGTGCAATGAACGAAAGGCAGCTTTAGCAGGTGCCCATTCACTTGTGCCTGTTTCATGAGTTATATCCTTTTGCTGTTTATCAAAGTCATTAACTTATGATTTGAAAGTTAAAAAAACTTTACAGTTAAAAAATCCCACCAAACCAACCAGCTTTGGTAAAACACTTGAACCAACTTATATTCCCAGCAGGTGCTGTAGAGCACATTAAGAGCTAAATCTTTATGCTTTGCACAAACACCCTGGGCAGAGCCTTGCAGACAATTTCTGTGTAAGAAATCCTTCCTCCATCATTTTGTGGAGTCTGGCCTTAAAGGTTTTTAAAGATCTGTCCGTGGCAGTGCTTATCCAGCCTGCTTGGTGGGGACTGATGGCCTTTCTCTGCTGTCACCTCCAGTCCTGAGAGAATCAGCAAGTCTCCAGAGGTCACAGCTCCTGGGGCTGGGGTGCCAAGGGGAGCCCGAGCTTCCACCTGACTTAATGATCATCAGGGATGCAGGACTTTTTCTGAGTTAGAACTGTGTTCAGGAACAGCAAACACTTAGAGAAATTAAACTAAAATGAAACTGAATTATCTTTAACAGTGTTTCTTAAAAGCTTGTATCTCTAAATGAAAGTTTTTCAAGCCATCTCGGTGCTTTTAAGTGAGAAATGAAAGTATGTCTATGCTCGGCTCCGTTTTCAGCAGAGGCACGCAAACACTTGTTTAAAAAGCTCCTTTTGTATTTTAAACTTAATTTCCTGGGCTGTTGGGTGGCAGAAGGGCCGAGCGCGTTCCGGGAAGGCTCCCGGGGGAATGGCCGGGCCCGGGGCAGGAGCGGGCCCGGGGCAGGAGGTTTATCTTTAGGGCCCGCGGCCGCCCCTCGCTTCGAATCACAACACAGGAAACGCCGTGCGGGCCAACGGCCGGGAACGGGGCTGGGAACGGGAACGGGGCTGGGAGCGGGGCTGGCACCGGGAACGGGGCTGGGAACGGGAGCGGCAGCAGAGCCAGGGCGGCAGCTCCAGCTCCGGCCCCTCCCCGGCCCCCGTGGAGACTCCGCTCCATTCCTGCCCGTGCTGAAGCTCCCGGTGCTTTATTCAAATGAATTCCCGCTCAGGGGTGGGGCGTTCTGCAAGTGCTGTCTCAGGAAGAAAAGACAAAGGCAAAGCTGTAAGTGCTCGGGGACTTGTGGCTTTTTGTTTCTTTTTAAAACTGCATTTTTGGTGCCATTCAGCAGCTGCAGCAAGATGGCTGAGTGGCAGCGGCTCGAGTTTTACTTGTTGCAATTTCAGTTTTGAAGGCTGCAGGGCAGTTTGTGTTTAGCAAGGTGACAAGTTGAGCTGTGCTGATATGGATGTTTAAGTTAACTTCCGGTTTAATCCATTAAAAATACAAAAAGCTTTGGGTTTACCCATTTATTTTTGTTATGGAAGCAACTTTGTAAGTGTTCTTTCTTTTGAGAGCTCATATTTAAAGTTTCTACTGTTAGCTTGATTTATTTTTTGAGTAGTAAGAAAAATATGCGGTTAATCATGACAGTATAATTCTGTATTTTCCCAAGTTTCTGGCGTTTGGTTTGTTTCTGAGCAATTTCACACTGGTAAGAAATAACACTTTATTCTGTTGATAACCAAGTTTTTGTAAACAGCTGAAACAATCAGTTAATTTATACTAAATGCATGAAGTCCTAGCCAGAGTCTGTGTGAACTGTGTGATGTATCTCTCAGAAATATTGTAATAAAATAAGATTTACTTAGGAATATTTACTTAGTAACTGTAAAGTTGACCTGACTTGCTGTTTATTCAGAGTATTTTCATTCAAGTGCTGACCTGACATGTTCTAAAGCATCATCTGCTGTGGGGGCAATGCAGGATGACAGGATTAAAGGTTCTGGGAGAAATCATGTTTGTTCTTGACTGAGAGAGGAAGTGGTAGAACAAAATGTAAAGGCAGGAAGAAAGATAGTAGCCATGAGTACTAATTTATAAATGCAGGCTTTATTCAGCCTGGGCAGGGGGGAGCCTGCAGACAATGCTGGTACTCACAGATTGCTGCTTATCTGGGGTCCTTTGTGGGGCAGGACTGAGGGAAAACACCAACAAGTAACAAACCCCAAAGCACCACAGTGTGTGCTGAGCTTGTGGCTTTTCTTGCTGGTAGTGGGACACTGCAGAACTGAGGCAAAAACCCAATTTGATGTTTTAAATCTGTGTTGATGCCCTGGTTTAGCTTTCTGTTACTTGACAGGCTCACATGAAAGCTCAAAAAGCAAGTAAAGAACAGCACCTGGATATAATGAACAGACACTGCCAGCAGCTGGAGACTCGCCTGGATGAGATGCTCTCCAGGATTGCCAAGGAAACTGAGGAAATCAAGGATTTGGAGCAGCAGCTCACTGATGGTAAACTTTAATTTTTGTCTTAAAGTATTTTTTGTACTTAGGGCAACATGACAATTGAATTGAGGATTGTTTTGTTTATCTTTGCTCAAATGAAATACAGAATAGGTACAATTTCTGTAATTCCTTTTAACTCTTCCAGTGGTCGGGTTAACACAGTAATATTGGGAATCCTAACCTTAAAAACAATATTTTCTCATTGAGTTCTAGGTACTTGTTTTTACTTACTCCAATGGCAAACATTTGAAATGATGAAGGAAGGCAGTTTGGTTTGCTTGGTAAATAAATGTGGCTTCTTAACTACCTCCAATTCATTTTGCATTCCTGCAGGTCAAATAGCAACAAATGAAGCATTGAAAAAGGATTTGGAAAGTATTATCATTGGCTTACAGGAATACCTGCAAAGTGTGAAGCATCAGGCAAAACGGGCCAATGAGGAGTGTAAGAAGTTGCAGAAGGAAAAAGAATCTTTGCTGGGAAGATTGGCAGGTCTGGAGGAGGATAAAAACAACCTGGAAGTGGTTGCCATGGATGCAGAAAATATGAGAAAAGTAAGGCTTAATACCTCTTTTCCCAAGTTTAGATATCTAAGAATAAACTTGAAAATATAAGCTGGTGATCAGATTGGGACTAGGGAAGCACAATTCCTTGGACAAAATAATTTCTGATTTGGTAACATGATGAGATGTGCCCACACACCTCAAGAATAGAATCTGGCCTTTAAATCCAGTTGTAAGAGACGTGCAGTAAAGCTGTGCTTTGTGAGAGATGGCTCAGAAATGCAGGTTTCACCTTGCAGACATCACTGCAAATGGATTTGCAGGTGACTCCGTGGGGAATGGCACCAGTGAACCTCTGACATTGGCCAGGAGTGTGTGTCAGCAGCTGGGATTGTCCTGTCAGCCAATGACACAGAGCTGTCTGGGCATCCTGATGAGTGTTGTGTGACCCTGAACTCCTGGGACAGTTCTGCTTCACTTCCAGCTCCACCTTTCTAACCTGGGTGGAGATTTTGGACAGTCAGTGGCACCACTGACCTGGCCTTGCAGGCAGAAGTGCCACCCCGCTTCAAGTTTTAATGGAGTTCCTGAGTTAAAGGGAAGGGAGGCAAATACTCTTAAATTTTGGGTGTCCCATGTACATCCTTCTAAAATGGGTATTAAATTCCAGGAAATTGCAATGCTGGAGAGTTCACTCCAGGAGCAGAGAGAGATAAATGAGTCCCTTCAAGGTGCTCAGGAGAAGGTCAGCACCCACAAGGCTGAGCTGGAAGCTCAATTAAGAGACAGAGATGCTGAAGCCAAGCAGCAAAAAGAAGAATTTGAAAGACTGAAGCAACTTAGCCAGGTAAGAACAGAGCTTTAGTGCTGCCAGAGGTGTTAGCTACCCCAGGACACCCCATCTCCAAAGCTAAATCACAAACTGCTGGTGTAGGTGTGTCCCCACAGCATCAGTTTGCTGGGATTTAGAACTTTGCTTTGAAGCAAGGTGCAGATGGTTTGCTTGGGGTTATTTTGTTGGATATTTTTTAGGTGTTGTCATATTGTTACTGTTTTAAGAAATGCATCTGTTGTGTGTTTGGGTGGCAAGTTGGGGTTGGGAGTGGGGATGTTAATCTGGAGGTTTTGTGGTTTTATAGATGGAACTGTCAGCCCTGCAGGATGAACTTGAAAAGGAAAGACAACTGTTAGAGAATGCTCAGACCAAAGCACAACTGGCAGAAGAAAAGGAACAACAAAATTACAAGCTGCATTTACAGTTCAAGCAATTGCAGGTGAAGTTTTTGGTGTATTAAAAATCCTAGTTTTATCACTTGTGCATTTGTGTGCTTACATTTGTGTGAATTTTTTTTTTTTGTTTATCTTTAGGGAGACAATAATTTCCTAAAACAACAGCTTAAAGATCTCCAGAATCAGCTAAACCATGCAGTTGGTAACTTGATTCACCCTGAGGATGTCCTGGCTTGTGTAAATGAACTCAGGCAAAAGCTACAGACAGGAGCAGGAGAGATGAAGTGAGTGAAATAAAAGTGTAGTGTGAGATTTGAGCATGTGAAAGGAGCAGGACAAGAGGAAATGGCCCCAGATTGTGCCAGGGAAGGTTCAGGTTGGATATCTGGGAAATTTTCCTTATTGAGAGTCTTACCAGGCATTGGAACAGGTTGCCCAGGGCAGTGCTGGAGTCACCAGCACTGGAGGGATTTAAGAAATATTTAGATGTGACACTTGGGGACATGGCAGTCCTGGGGGACTGGTTGGATTTGATGAACTCAGAGGGCTTTTCCAACCTAACCTGAATGAATTACACAGCATGTCTCAAACTTGCACTATTTGTCAGTCATGATTTCAGTATCTGGTATCACAACTTTAAATCACTGTTTTCTGTCTTAGAACCCGGATTGTTTCTCTTTCAGGTGTCCAAATTCAGCTGGTATTTTAGGGAAAAACCTTGCAAGTCTGCAAAAAGAATTCAATGACATCCTTGCTGATGCACAGAAGGAAAAACAGAAAGCATGGGCTGGACAGAGACAGTTGCAGGAAGAAGTGGTATCCCAGCAGGAGAAACTGGAAGAAATGCAGGAGAAATACAGACAGGCATGTACCAAACAACAAAAGCAAGAGCGAGACAATTTCAGCTTAGTCTAAAAAATGTAACCTGCAGCTGAAGGATCAAGTCTCACTTGATGAAGCTTTGCTGTGCTCTGTCCTTTGTGTAACAGTGGAGTCTGATTTGATTTTTCATTAATACTCTTCCTGATTTTTACCTGATTATTTGGTGAATTGGAATTTAGTCAATGATCTGTCTCAGAGGCAACAAAAACTTTAAGGACCACTAGAAAAATACAGCTCTGAACCTTCTTGAAAGGTCATTATACATATCTGTAATAAAATAACTGAGGCACTCTTAAGATATTACAGTTACAGTGGCACAGTAGTTGCCTTTCCTTTCTGTTTTGATCCAAAGTATGCTGGTAACTGCATTTCCCAGAAATTTAATTAAATAGTTTAAACAGGGTGACTTATGATTGGAAAAAAGATTATGGCTACTTATTCTAATGTGTTTTACTTACAGGTTAAGGCTGAAAATAGGCAAAATAAGAACAAGGTGCATCAGTTAGAGAATGAAATTCAATGTTTACATGAAAAAATAAAGAGCATGGAAGAGATTCAGGGTCTGGCTGATCAGCAGCTCCAGGAGGCAGATGAAGAAAAAGAGGCTATTCTTGCTCAGCTGGAGGATTTAGAGAAAAGGGTAAGAATGGGTGAAGCAGGTCTGTGCACTGTTTGATTGCTCAGGAAAGAGAAACAAAAACTTGTGAACTTTTGCTTTCTAAGCTAAAACAACACATGCAGGAACACAAATGTTAAATATAACATCTTGCTTTTCCTTAAATTTTACTGCTTGTCTTCGCTTTAGATTTTTTTCTAAATAATATGAAATGGGGTGGGGGGAAGATGAAAGAAAGTACATTGTAAAAGTCTATTTTTCTGCTTTCAGAAAAAAATAGAAGATGCCAGGGCACAAGTGCAAGTGCTGAGTCTGGATAAGGAGCTGAAGGAGCTGCAGAGAGCAGTGATCACCTCAGACAAGCTGGCAGCCACCGAGCTCTCCATCGCTGCAAACCAGCTCAAGGCTCTGCAGGGGACTGTGCTCAGGATCCACCAGGAGAGAGCTGAGGTAAATCAGCATGGGCAGTTAATTAATTGCTTGTTAATGACACTGTAGTGGGAGCAGGACTGATGAACTTCAAATGAGCTTCAGAGCTTTCTTCTAAATTGTTCTGAGCTGCACAGGAGCAGAGTTTGAGGTGCAGGAGATGAATGAGGAAATTTGGGTATGGGCAGGTTCCTGCTGTGGGAGGGAAAGGGAGAGGGAAGATCATTAATCTCTTATTAACTGAAAGGCAAACAATAGATAATACATTGTTCTATAAGCCAGAAAAAAAAAAAGAAAGGACTGGAAACTCCTTTTCAAACTGGGAAGCACTTTTGGCTACATAATAACATCTCCACTGCTGTGAAGTTAAAGGAGAAACAGTATTTTACATGTATCTGGACTTTCAGAACAGTCAGGTGCTGATGCTTCTCAATGGTTAACTTTTCACAATGGCACATCTCAAGCCTGAGAAACGTTCCTGCAAACTACAGCTCAAATGAAAATCTCAATTTCAGGAGCTTGAGGAAGCCCAAGAGTTCTGTGCTGAGGCAGCTCGTGCTTCCCAGGCTCTTGCCAAAGCAGAAGCAGAAAGAGAATTGCTACAACAACTCCTGAAGGAGAAGGAAGAGCAAGTAGGTTGTTTGCTCTATGTTATATGATAAAATACCAGTGAGTTTCTGGAAATGTCATGTTTAGAGGTTCTTGCCCTGCCCTTTTCCCCTCAAGTTTTCCTTCTTCCCTCCCCTGACACCTGCCCCAGAACAAACTGAAAACCTGGAGCAGCTGAGTTGTAAGGAAACCATTACCTGTTCACTCAAACATGTCTCATATGAGGGGATGGGAAGAACAGCTTTGTGGCATTGAGTGGGAGCTTTTTGTGGTTTAAACTTCTGTTTCAAATAGCTTCTGCAGGAAATGGAGAAAGCTGGTGAGAAAACTGTTGCATCAGACACTCAGAAGTTTGAAATTAATAAATTAAGTGAAGCTGTGGAACAGCAAAAAGGAGAGATTGACCGTTTGAAATGGTTGTTGGATAATATTGGGACAGGTAATTTCTCTTTTATCTCCACTTCTTGCAGATAGACAGGGATACAGAAGATTGTTATTCCCCATTTCTCACTGTTTGAATGTGGAGAATAGTGTTGAGAATATCCTTCTGCAAAGGTTTATACAGGATATGTGTCAATGTTCATTAGTTTGCACTTTTTACAGCTCTTTAGGAAACACTGATTGTGCTGATCATTCCATTTAAACTGCTCTAGGACATTGGCAGAGCTCTGTGTAAGGAAAATGAGCAGCACATACCTGGAACTGAACATGTATTTGCACAATCTTAAACCACCAAACCCCCTGTGTATGCCTGTCATTATAGATAACATTTAGTTTGTTTCCCTCAGCAATTAATTTTTTAAAATATAGTTCCAGTTGAACTGGATAACATTGAGGGAAAAGTTGAATGCAGTATCTATTTAACCATTTGTCTTGGATGACTCTAAAACTGTGCTTAATTTCCAGGTAACAAAGATGAAATTGAAACCTTACAGGATGAAATTGCAGCTCTCAGAAATGTGCTCTTACAGCAGAATGATCAGAGCCCCAGCACAGCAGAGCCCCTGAAAAGAGGGGGACACTGGTGCTTCCTGCCATCATCACAGGTCAGGAATAAAAATCCTGTGGTGGGTTGTCTTCCTTGTGGAAAGCCCTTTGATGGGGGAAAGTGCATTATAAATTTATTAGGTTTGGGAGAAATTTAAGAACAAATATTGGCTGGCATGTAGGAGAAGTACTGGAATAAAACACACACAAATGTTCCCTGGTAAAGCCCTTTACTGTGCTGATAGGAGTTCAGGTACATAACACGGGGAGAGAACTGTTCAGGTGGCAGTACTGAAAATCCATTTAGGTTAAAAGGAGATGTTACAGAGAAACATTTCTTTCAAGAAAATATTTGTCTGAATTTAAAACATATTCAGTGCTTTTAAAGCAGCATCATGCTTAGAACTGAGAGACAGCAGGGTATGTGTAGCCTGTTCTGAAAAATCATTAGAATGTCTACAACAACTCCTTTATTTGCCTTGATTTGTCATTTCTAGATTAACACATGCTGTATTTTTTCTTTAGGCTTCAACTCCTGCTTCCCAGAGCACCAAAGACTCCGGAGTGTGTTTGGGGTGCTCTGGCACATCCCCATCCAGGAGAAGGGATGCTCAGGACAGGCCCTGTGGGAGGGAGGACTTGCCCAGCCAAGGATGTTGTGTTTATTCACCAGTCAGGAATAGGCTGTACAAAGCAAATTCTGGCAAAGGTAAGTCAGTGTCAGTCTCAGAATGTTTAGGAGCAGACTAAAGATGGGTTTGCTTAGAGTTCACAGAGATTTTTTTTTCACGAGCATTAGTGAATATAAATGGTTTTTACTGTTGAATAACTTTGTTTAAGCAACATTTGTTACATTTTTTGTAAACTACATAGAATTTAGAATGTGCATTTGAAGACTATCTACTGAAAAAGTTATTTTAATAGCATGTTTGGTTTTGTCTCTTTTAAAGAAATAAGAGCAAAAGAAGATGGTGAAGGAAATGCAAGATCTCCTGTCCCTGAAGCCTCTCCCTTTGTCCCACCCCCGGGCACAGTTATTTACACAGCCCTTCCAGATGGGGCCCCTGCACCTCAGGGTGTGGGGGTTTATGGCCCTCCTCCTGCAGCAGCCACTGGAGCTCCACTTGCTCCTGGATCCATCATCCATGGCCCACCTCCTCTGGGATCCCAGGTGGTTTGTGGCCCTCTGCCTCCAAACTTCACCATGCCACTCGTTCCCCTGGGAGTGCTCCACTGCAACGTGCCTGAACATCAGGATCTGGTAAGAACCAGAGCTGCAGCTGCAGCTGGGACCCTTGGGAACTGACTGACAAATGGGTTAGGAGAAGCTCCCTGCTAGGAAGGGTCTGGATCTGGTTACAGTCTTTGCCATCTGGAGCTGCTCCTGGGTGTCAGGAGGCCTCAGCTGGAAAATAGATCCTGACTGTGTTGTTCTGTTCCCTGTGTGCAGGAGAGTGAAGTCTCAAGGCTGGAAGACACTGTGTGCTATTTAAAGTCTCAGAAATACAAAGAGAAATGCTCAGAGGCAGCTGAGCATAAATACAGAAAGGAGGTGGAAAGATTGCATGGAAATGTTGAAGAACTCGAGCAGGAAAGAGAAGAGCTGGAACGTGAAGTGGCAGAGCTGCGGCGGGCGGCTCAGAAACGGAGCACACGCAGGTGGGAACAGGGCACTGGCAGGAAGCATGTGCAAATACCTAAACCTTTTCCCAGCAAAAGTCAGCTTTTTGACTCATTTACAATTCTAGAACTTCAAGAGGCTCCCAAATGGCTGGTATCTTTGTATTTTAATTCCGTGTTTCATGACCTTTCAGGGACTTTATTGACGGCTACACCGACAGCCTCCTTGCAGAGCTGCAGCTGGAGAAGTCCCTTCAGCAGCAGGAAGATGTTGCAGAGGAGATTGAGTGTGCAGAGAAAACTCTCCTGAAGCGCAGGGCTGAGCTCAGAGAGGCCGACAGGCTCCTCACAGAGGCTCAGGTGGAACTGGAGAGCACCCGGGGCAAGGTGAGGGAAGGCAAAGCCCTGAGGGCAGAAGGATTTGAGTGCTGTTTTGTTGGTCTAGGCAGTTTATTTTCACATGGGTAACCTGGAACCTCTTAAAATGCTTCTATATGAAAGTAAGTTGGGAAATAAACTGTGCTAGAAGAACTTGATCTAGTCCCTGTTGAAGAGGAGGAAGGTTTTCTGCTCTGGACAAGAGAGGAGAAAAGGTTGTTCATGGCAGAAAGAGGGAGAAGGCTGAGGTGGAACATTCAAGCCAGGAGCTCACCTTTAAACAGCAAATGCAGCATGAGGTGGAATGTATTGTCTCAATCTTCAATTTTTGCTTTAGACTAAAGAGACTCTGCAGAAGTACAATCGTGCCAAACACCATTTGTCCTGCACTGAAATGGAGGCAGAGGAGCTGGAGCAGAGGACTCAGGAAACAGCCACCAAACTTGTGAAAGCAGCTCAGCAGCTCAGGTACCCTGGGTGCTCCTGTGGGTTTGTGTCACATGGGGTGAGGACAAGGACTGGGATCTTCCCAGTATCAAGGCACTGCTTTTGGAGAGGGAGAGCTGTTAAAATGTTAATGTGAAAAGGCATAAATGCTCTTCTAGGTTATTACAGACAGATACAAGGGATTTGGAACAGCTTAAGAGGGAACAAGAAGGTGTTTTGAAGGAAATCAACAAAATGGTGGCTGCAAGAGACTCTGAGTTGCAGTCATTAAACCAGAAGATAGAAATGCTCACTGAAAGGTGAGGACTTTCAATTTACCATGGGCTATATTAAGTTAGACATGTCCTCCTCCTGTGAGTCACTGCCCAAGATAGTCTCACTTCTTCTGACTCCTGTTGTAATCCTCACTCAGTCTGCAGAAGCTCCAAGGAGACATCAGACTTGCAGAAGGTAACGAGGGCCAGCATCTCCAAATCATCAGAGAAGCAGAAAACCTTGTTCAGGGCAAGAAAACTGAACTGGAAACATTGAAAGATCAGGTGAGGCTTGGCCTACTAAGCCTGGGCTATCCATTTTGTTGGAATTGACCTTTGTCTCACAATTATGATCCCAGTCTCTCTGATGCACTTTTTCACATGGTTTTTTTTTTTCATGTTTAGCTATAAAAACAAAAGCTTGCACTGATTCTTCTGTTAAACTTCTCCACTGTAGATTTCTGCTCAGAGGCAAGAGCTCCTGTTCCTGGAGCAGCAGGTGACTCAAAGAACAGAAGAGCTCCATGGCCTTCAGGACTGCATTTCCCAAAGGAAAGGTGACCTCAAAGACGCTCTTCGAGATGGAGAGAATGAAGCACATGAAAAGCTTCGCCAAATAAGGGCAAGTTTCCCAAATGAGCTTTCAAATCCTTGTAGCAAAAGACTTGAAGTACTACAAACATTCCAGGAGATTTCCACAAAATCAGTTTTGCTTTTTGTGCCTTCCCCAAACCCACTGAGAAATAGAACATGGATTTTATGGGTTTGTGTGACTAAAAGCTTGGTCCAGATGCACAAAGAAGAACTCCCCAGTTCCAATAATTCTTACAGAATTGGTCCCTTGAGAGCTAAGTTACATTAAATATAAGTCTGTGAATGACTTCCTGTTGCTGGGGAGCAGCTGCTGAAGGAAATCAGTGTGATCAGTGTGTGTAAAACACAACACAGCTGCCCCAGTCTGTCCCCATCCCCATTTGCACAGAGAGGATTCTGTACTTCCCTGCTGAAATCAAAACCAAGTATCAGGGCTAATTATATTTTGTGGTTTATTTTCTTTTGTGAGGGCTTCTTGTCTGGTTGTGTTTTAAGGCCTATTATTCACTTGAATGACAATGTTGTGGTAAGATTTGGAGATCAAAATCTTTGCAGAATTACTACTCCAAATCATCAACAAACAAGACCTTAACTTAGAATAGTCTGTATTTTTTGTTTGTTAAACCACAGTATTGATGACAGACTGTTAAATAATTTCATAAATATTTAGAGCTTCAGTTTAAAGGAAATATTAATTTAAAATTGCAAAGAATGGTATTCCTTGTAACACTGATATATTCTCACAGGAAATAAAAGTACTTCTGGGAGAGCTCAGTGTTGAGAAGAATGAACTGGATGTCCAGATGAGTGAGAGAAGAGCACAGCTTTTGGTCCTAAAGAAGGATATTAGAAAGGAGGAGGAAAATCTTCAAGGAATACTTGGGCAAATCAGCAAGCATAAGATGGGTATGTCCTGGGATTTACTGGGTTTTGTGCAGATTGGGAAGGAGCACACAGAGCTCTTTAGTTCATGTCCTAATCCAATAACTGCTCTTTATTTCACCTCCCTAGAACTGAAACATGTGCTGGAAATGCTGGAGCTTGAGAAGAATGAGCTGGAAGGTTTGAAACTACAACATGAGCAGAAGGTCAACGAGCTGGAAAAGACCCAGGTGGCTGTTCTAGAGGTAAGAAATGCTTCTGTGGCTGATTCAGAAACTGGGAGATCTGTGGTTCTCTTAAGCCTTGGGTAACAGGGTCCTGATACTTTTAAATCAATCAGTTTCTAATCTGATTTCAGCTTATCACAGAAAAGTCTTAAATCTGCCTAGGCCCTTTAAAATAATGGGATATTTTGGTGTGTGTGAGAGAGAGGGAGCACAGAAGCTCCTCTGGGGCTGTAGAATGATGGATGCTGGTTTTAGGAACTTCCAGAGTCTTTTTATCTGGATCCTGTCACTTCCACACAATGGGTGTGGAAGGGAGTTTAACTGAGTTGGAGGATCTCTGGCATTAAGAAGGTCCCCAAGGTGCTTGGAACCATTCTCTTGCCACCTTCCTCCACTGAATGCACTCAAATTACTCTGACTGCAGCCAAAGATGCCAATATTGTTCTGCTTCTGGACCATAGAAATGTGGTGCTCACCATGGCTGTTTCTCCTAGGAGAAGTTAAAACTGGAGGATGTTCAGAGATTGTTTCAGTGTCAGCAAGGGGAGGTGGATTGGCAGGAGCAGCTCCTCAGGAAGGACCGTGAGGAGAAGGAGCAGCTGGGCTCCCAAATGAGAGCTCTGCAGAGCAGCATCGAGGCTCTGACCAGAGAGAAGGAGAAGCTGGAGGAGGACTCCAGGAGTTTGGAGAAGAGGTTGTCACAAACCAAAAGGTGGGGGAATTTCTTTTTTCCTGCAAAATCAGAAGGGATGGGGTGCTATAATTAAAAATACAGCTTTAACTCTGAGGTGCCCAATGATATAGAACAGGCATTTTCTTATGTTCTGTGAAGTTTTTGCTTTAAGCCTCTCTACAGCAGATTTAAAAAATATTCAGCAATGGAGCTGATGAATCAGCAGCATTTGTTATATCCTGGCAATGCCATGAGAAATGTTACAAAAAGTAAAGTGTTGCATCTTGGAGCAGGACATTTACCTTGCTCTGACTGCTCGTGCCATCCCCTTGGGCTCAGAGGGTTTTACTGACATTTTTTAGGTCCTCACCAAGGATTTCCAACTAACCAAGAATGTGATTCACATTTTACAGAGACTTAACTGCTGCTGAAGACAGCAGCAGAACTGCACTGTCCAACATGGAAAAGGTGGAATTGGAAGTTAAGAACCTACAGCAGGAGGTGGAGCTACTGAACAAGCAGAAGAAATCGCTGAATGCAGAGATTGTTGCTCTCCAGGAGGATCTTCAAGGTAAAGATCAATTTTTGGGTTTAAGCAATGATACACTTTAAGAGAAATTCTGTTAAAAGACACACTTGAACTGAACTGTTTGATATTAAACATTCAGCATGCTCACATGTCCATAGGCAGAAAGAATTTATAGCATGTTGAAAAGATGGACATTTCATAAACAGTGTTTGTGTTATTCACTCTTTGCTCATGAAAAGAGAATTTCTGTGTATTGGTATTTCAAACTGCTGATTGAAAATTCTCATCACCAAATACTTTTCTAGGGAAAAAGGAAGAACTGGAAAGACTGAAAGCAGAACTGAATGACTCGAGGCAGCAGCTTCACCTCGTGGAACAGGTTGGTTTTAGTGAAACCCATCCTTATTGTCACTCGGGGAGTCTCAGGAGTTGTTGCTCCTGACCTGTTCATGAGGGCACAGCTCAACATCAGAGCCCTGCAGAGCTGAGCACAGGGATTGCTTTATTGCCTTCTTCTTGCTGAGTGTGGAGTGGGTTTATTGCTTCCTAGGAAGAAGATCATTTAAAAACAACCAACCAAGCAGCACCTTCTGGCTTTTTATCTGGTGGCTTCTTCTTCTAATTCACTCTGTGGCTGGTTTGAGTGGAAGGAACCCTGAGTGTGCCAGTGGCCAGCTCTGTTCTCTCAAACCTTTGGGGCTGGTTCCTCTTCCCAGCTCCTCCTGCCATGTGCTTTTGTTTTCCATTGCAGGATTTGGAAAACAACTCCAGGCAGCAGGAGGAGCTGCTCAGAGAGCAGGCAGCCCTGAAGGAGGAGATCCAAAGGCATTTAAGGAAACGTAAGGAATACCAGGAGAGGCACAGGAAGAGGCAGAACCAACTGCAGCAGCTCCAGAAAAAGATTGAGGAGAAGGAAACAGAACTCGCCCAACAGGAAGCGGTAATGAGCGCCCTGAGTTGCCTCACTTCCTCCTGATCTTAAAAATAATTCAGGCCAAAAAGTTTGAGGTGTGAGTTTACAAATAATCACAAAAGCACAGATGGATTTGGCCAAATTAGCTCGGGTTGGGTGAGGAGTTTCAGCAAAGTGTGACCCAAAAGAAAAACTGAGGGAGCTGTTCTGAAAATGAGAGAGGCAAGAAAAATTGACAAACATTTTTTGTCAGTAGGGACTGTTAGACTGCAGTTCTTTCCAGTTTATGCTGTTTTTACTTCTCTCATGTCTCTTAGTGATGGTTTTTGTTCTCCCTGAGTTGGTGCTGGTTCAAGCTCAGAGTGGGGGGGTTTCTGGCAGGTTCTTCATCGCCTCAAGCAAAACTCAGAGCGTGAAGGGAAAAAACTGGAAGAATGTGCAGCTAAAGTGAAGGATCAGAAAATCTTGTTGGAAAAGGAACTAACAGATCAACACAAGAAACTGGAGCAGGCAATAGCTAAAGTCAGGCTGGCAGAGGAGAACCTTGGGAAGCTGGAAAAGGAGGAGTCCCGGTGTGCAGCTCTTGAAGAAACCATCAGAAATAGCAGTAAGTCATTGCACAAATGAACTGCCACCATCTCTGGGGGCTGAGGATAGTGGCACAACAAATATTTTTGTTCATCTTGTTTGGGTTCATGGTGTTTGGAAAATATCTGCTGTGTATGAAGTGGGCCAAGATAAGTTCTGCTAATCAGGATTTTTTTTTTTAAATGTTCTTTACAGAACATCAGCTCTCAGAAAAAGAATTACAGTTACAACAAAAAGACAGAGAAATACAGTGTCTTCAGAAAGAACTGGAGGTCTCCAAGTCTGAGCTAAAGCAACTTCAAGGTCAGATAGTGTCAGAGAGGAGAGAAGCAGAAAAACAAATCTTGAATCTGAGAGAAACACAGAAAATGCAAAGGATGGAGCTTGAAAGCAAACTGCAAGTAAGTCCTTGCTGAGTGGAGAAAGTTTGGGGGTTTGGGTTATTTTAAACAGCACAATGATGGAACACCCATTTTTGTCATTGGAGGAACAAAGTAATGCAACAACTTCCTGACCAGACTTGAGGCAATCCCCCTCTGGCATTCCCAGTGCTGCACAGCACCCGAGTTACTCCTGTTTCTGCCTCAAAGGAATCGTGGGTTCTCTCAGCTCATGTTCTGTAGTGGGTGCTGCCAGTAAAAGGCATCTCCCTGCACTTTCCTAGGAGCAGAAGCAGGGAAGTGGCACCTTGCAGAGTGCCAGGGCTGTGGCTGAGCTCGTCACCCACAGTCACTGCCCACCAGCCAAGCACCTTGGGGGGGACCTGAGCCAGCCCCCAAGGGAATGCAGCCACCCCCAGAGCCAGGTACAGCTGGGTGCCAAATCCAGGGGGGCTCGGGGTTCATGGCTTCAGACAAGCTCATTTTGTATTGGTTTTGAATCTTCCTCCTGTGATATTCACAATTGAAAATACACCCAGAGTTGTAATTTATGCAAATCACTAAATGTTAGCAATGTTCAGAGCTACTCAGCAGCATTTAACAACTTGCCAGTGCCAGCTTGGGCCAGCTTTTTCTTCTTTAGATACTCACTTTAAATTAAAAAGTGATTCACCTTGTCTGACTCCTTCTAGTCCTTCAATAAACCCTTTATAAATTGTTTTGAAGCCCTTTAAAAACAGAGAAGAATGTTGTTGGCAATTGGAAAGCATTTGGGAAGGCCCTGCAAGGTCGGAGTGTGGCAGGTTTAGGTTAAGGACTGGTGTTAGTAACCCAACTGTTTTGTGCTGCAGGTTAAAACCCAAGACCTGGAAGAGAGACAAAGGGAAATGGAGAGTGCAGCAACCTTGCTTAACCTGGAGGTTGAAAATGAGATTAGGACGGGGTTTAAATCTTCACGCTCATCTTCCCCCTTGGAAGATTTGGAAACATCATTTGAAGGAAAGAGGAGCCTGCAGTGTGAGTGTGATAACTCAGAGACTGCTCCCTTCACTGCTGCTGACAGACAGCTCCTCTCCTTGGAAGAGAAGTTCAATATTTCCAGATTCTTCTTACTGGTAAAACGCTTTGGACAAGTAGCTGCTCCTGGTGCTGTGTTGGTCCCTCTGGCTGAATGTGCTTTTTTTTCCCAAAGGATGAGCAGTGGCGGGGAGAGGCACGCCGGGAGAAGCTGCAGCAGCATGAGGACAGGCTCAAGGTGCCACATCTGTGCCCCTCACATCCCTTGGGCCCCTTGAAAACATGATCTAAACAACCTGGGGGAGTGGGGATCCTCCTCCAGCCCAGGCAAATCCACTCTGTAATGACCAGAGAGAGGAGCTTTGGGTGGGAACAGTAAAAGCCTGGCTTTAGCAAGATGAGTAATTTTAATTGGCAGTTAATTGGATGTTGGAGTATCCCAACAAGATTCTCTCATTTACATCATCCTGTGGTATATCAGCAACATGACAGAGGAGTTTAGCACCACCCATGATCACCTTAAGCTCCAGGCTCAGTTAGAACATGGCCATCAAAACGGAGCTTATTTAAAAATAACTCCCAAACCCACTGCCCCCTGCTTGTGGCGTGAGACTCAACCTTCCAGCCTTTAGGGCTGACTTTACACGGTGTTGCCAGTGCCTGGGTGTGCCCCTCCCCGTGTGCCCCTCCCCGTGTGCCCCTCCCCGTGTGCCCCTCCCCGTGTGCCCAG
>VYZP01075162.1:55706-107042 GCA_013400635.1 Hypocryptadius cinnamomeus
CTCCCCGTGTGCCCAGCCCCGTGTGCCCCTCCCCGTGTGCCCCTCCCCGTGTGCCCCTCCCCGTGTGCCCAGCCCCGTGTGCCCCTCCCCGTGTGTTGCAGGCGCAGCTGCGGCGCTGCCTGGCCAAGCAGGCCGAGGTGCTGCTGCAGGGGAAGCGGCAGACGGCCGGGAGCCTGCACAGCCTCCAGCGCCAGCTGCAGGTGCTGGATGACCTGGTCAACAGCACTGCTTCAGATTCCTTCTTCCTGCCCAGCAGCCCCAGCCTGGGATCTCTTCACAGTGTAACAAAAGCTCAGGTAATGTTCTGCTGCGGACCAGGATTCTCATTTGGGGGGTTTTAATGGTTCTTCTCTCAGTGGGAGGTGTTACAGCCACGTGCTGCTACTCTCCAAGGCTGGGCAGGGCTTTCTGAAGGTGGTGATCTCACCCTACCCCTGCTCTGGCAGTAGCTGATGTCTTTGGGAAGGCTGAGCTTTCCTCACAGTGCTTTGGGGATTTTTACAGGTCCCCAGCAGCCCGGGAAGCGCGTTGGGGTCGCCAGTGCTGCGTTCCAGCTCCCAAGGAATCTCTCGGTGAAGGCCAGAGGTGAGATGTGGCTTCAGGCCAGTTCCACCCTCCCAGAGACACGAGTGGCTGGAAGGCTGAGGGGCCATGGGGCAGCTGTGGCTTCACAGACCACACTGTTCCTTCCCAGTGACAGCATTCCCAGGGCTGGTGTCCATTCTGCTTTAGGTTTGTGTGTTGTGCAGAACAGTCTGGGTGAGAGCTGCTGGGAGCTCTCCTGGGACATGGAGTTACTGCTGCATAAATTGTTGCCATCCCTGGTCTTTCAGGAACTTTGCTGGTTCAACTGTTCAGCCCCGTGGCTGAACCTCTGGGACAGCTGGTTCCACCCCAGCCTGGTACAAAAGTGTTCTTTTGTAACGGTTTAAGGTACAAAGGTTACTTGAAAAGTGGCTTCACTTTTAAAGCAAAGCCCAAAGCACATCCACAGCTTGGACAGGGGCCCTCAGGTGCCACCTCTGAAGAGTTCTCCTACCTCACTGGGTGAGCCTTGTCTGAAAAGGCCTTTGCCACCACTCAAACAGCTGCTGCGAGGCCTGTACTGTGAAGATTTTGTACAATTAACAACAGGTTTTTATATAAAAGTTGTTTTTTAAAAAAAAAAATTAAACGTGTATTTAAACATGTCCAAACCAACTTCCTATTTAAGTGTCCAGCTAGTGGCCAGTTTCCACTTTAAAGAAACCTTGTTACAAGGTCTGATCTGTTGCCAAATGCACGGAGGTTTAAAATACAATTATTTTGGATACTTCCCTAAAATAAACTGTTGTGATTGATGCTTTTATCTGGGGGCGGTTGCAGATTCTTTTCCTTAAAGCTGTTCTCCAGGACCCTGATACTGGCACAGCCCTGGACAGTGACAGTGCTCCAAGTGCTGGGCAATGTCCAACATTGGCATTTCTGTCCTTGTCCCCGTTCCTGGCTGCTGGGTGAGCACCTCTTCCTCTCCCCAGGCTTGGCTGCATCGCTTGTCTGAACCAGGTGGATACAGACAATGGCTTCTTAACAAAATTACAATCAACTTATTCCCTAATTAGCAGAGGAAAAGCCACTTTGTAAATCCCTCAGGCAGCAGGACAAGGCGCAGGCCAACACAGGCCAGTGGCTGTGCAGGGATTGTCCCAGTCCTCCCCACCCTTTCCCAGGGATGGGCTTTGGCATCAGTCTCACTCTTGCCCTTTCTCATCCTCTTTAAAGATAACATTTTTCTATGCAGCCATTGTCAGAGTTCACTGGGAACAAACACACCCAGCCCTGCTTCCCTTAGAGAGCAGCTCTGGAAACCACTGGCAGATTCCTCTGGGAAAGGCCCAGGGTGAAGGTTGAGCACAAATCCCAGCACTCCAAGGAGCTCTCTCCCCTGAGGTCCCACCCTCAGCACAGAGGGCCAGAGCAAGTAACACACAGCAGGGAGGTTTATCTAGATACAGGTACTTTATTTACAAATATTTAGATTAATAGCATTGTTACATCAAATGAGGAGTACAGCAGTCCAAACAGATCCTTTCTGTGACAGAAACAATGAGACCTACTGTAACTTACTCTGGGAGTACAGGTATTGCACCTCAACAAGCTGTAGTCATTACAACACTGACTTCACATCAGCAGCAGGTCGTGGTCCCTGGGCAAACCCTGGTGCAGCCTTGGGTTAAGCAGGATGCAGGAGCTGGAGATCTTGAACATACCCATCTACTGAGGAACAGGAGTTAAAAAAGGACTAACCAGACAAACAAAGGGACAGCACACGAGTTACCCAAATCCTATTGTCTGCACATTCCAGTTTTGGCTTTTATTTAACATTGACTGTACAATACTCTGGTACCACTGGTTACTTACAAGTCTGAACATTGTAGAGTTTTAGTGTCTAGAGAGGGATTTTCAGACTACTTTGTATTTGAAACGCTGCAGTAAGCCTGAAGTGGGACATTGGATCGTGGTTAAGCACTTACCCCCTTCCATTTTTAAACCCTGTGATGTTTTCCAAGTGAAGCTGCACCAGGAGCCACAGTAAAACCCCACATTAATGCAGCAACACCCCCCCAGGCAGGGTCACCACGTGACACCCCCTCACACACAGGCCAGGCTGTGGCACCCCAGAAGGATGTACTTGAAAGCTTGAAGCAAAACCCTTAAAAAAAACCCCTCACACAGCACTGTTAAAAAATACAAGAGTAGTTAAAAATCCCTAGAGAGCACATGTTGTTCCAACTGTCCAGTTCAGCCTCTGCCCAGTCCCAAAGTTACAGGTACAAAAGCGGGAGGTGTGCGAGAGCCCGGCCACGGCTGAAGCCCGAGAATGCCAAAGAGAAGCAGGCAGAGCACTGCTGAGTGCAGGGGGGAGCATTGCACAGTGCAGAATGAGAGCCACACCCCACTAGTGTTAATGTCTGTGTCCCCAGCACCATGGGGACCCTGCAAGTGACACCCAGCAGCTGCAGCCCCAGCTAGGCTGTGCTGCCACAGGGGCACAGAGAGCTCAGACTGTACAAACAGGGGGTTCTTACACACTGCTCTAATGCCAGGCATCATTTTCTTCATTAAAATCATATACACAGGATGTATTTAACTGTTAGCTCAGTTCCTTCAAATTTTATACATATTTACGTTCTGTTAACAAAGGTAAAGGATAAAAGTGGCAAAAGAATGACGTAAAGCTATTGAGCACAAGAATGAACAGATCGCTTCCCTGCGCCACCCCGACCCCAGCACATCCCACAGGGAATTCTTCCAACAAAAGCACATCATTACAGAGCCCCTCGCTACCATCGGAAGTCATTTCACAGCAAAAACTTATCCTTTACTACTGACAGCTCGAACAGTTAGAGGTGGGGAAGAAAGGCCAAAGAACCATAAAATAAACCATACAAGACAAAGCCCTGCAAAAGTGTAAAATCAGGAGTCCAGCATCAGTGCTCAGTTTAAATTATGTATCGGTGACACTATCACAAGGACAATCAAGGAAAAAAAAACTTCTAGATTTACCATGCAGGAGAGGTTTTATTACTCTACTTGCCTTTGATAACCTGATTACATCTAAAGTTGTTTAGCAGTTTAGTACTGTGTTAAACTTGTCTCAGAGTTTTAATTAAACCCAGTAAGATGTACAGAAGATGGGGAAGCGGTCAAAAGCACCACTCCCTAGAGCCAGAGGTGAGGGGTCAGGAGGAGCCACGGAGGGGTCACTAGCAGCCACAGCCTTCTCTCTGGGGCTGGGGTTCGCTCGTTAGCCGCCCCCCCTGTGGGGCTGACGGTTTGTGCTGTACGCCCGACTCGGCCGCGTTCAGGTCCAGGCTTCCGTCTTGGATGTTCTGGTAGATTTTCTTGGCAGCCTCCAGGAACGCGTCCTCCACGTTCTCTCCACTGCAAGAGAGCAGCAGGAGTTACTGGGGCTGCAGTGCTGCTTCTGGAGGGAGCTGGGCAGGCACTGCCCTGGAGCTGACAGGCACTGTGCCCTCCTCTACAGCCCAACAGCCCGGCCCCGGGACAGGGCAAGCCCTCCCTGGCCACCGCACCCCTGTCAGGACCAGCAGGAATAAGGAGTATGTGCCAAAGCACTGAGGAGCAAAAATAAGCCAAGGCATTGAGCCACGTGCACAGGACAGTTCTGACAGAGGCTTAAAGACAAGGGAGCCACTATGGATCAAAAGCTCTTTTTGTTACAAAGTTCTGTTCTGACAGGTGCCAGTGGGAGCCACATTTCCTGGTGGCCCTGGGGATCCCCAGTGCCACAGCCAGCCCATGGCACAGCAATTCTTCAGTTACTGGAAGGGCTGGTCATTGCCTACAGACCAAACGTGCAGCTCTGAACACCCAGGGGAAGGAACCCTTTACACACTGAGCACATTCCACACTCAAATAAGGCCTGAAATCCAAATCAGTTCATTTGAATTCAACCAGTCTGCCTGAAATGCAGCCAGAGCTCTCAGTTCCAAGTTACTTTCAAGTCACAGCAAACAGACCAATCTGAACATCACCACAGCCAAAAGTCACTTACGTTTTTGCACTTGCTTCAAGGAACAATAAACCTGTTCAGAGACAGAGGTTTAACAGTCAGTCCACAACACGCCTCCGAGAGCCCAAAGTCAGACACACCATGACCTTCCCATTACATGCAAGACACTATTTTAGTACTAAACAAGCTTTTGTGACTATGTCAAAGCATCATATCACAAGCTGATTTCTAGAACTACACACAGTTATCAGACTGCCTGAGGCACAGCAGGAGCTTGTACATAAAATTCCATCACTCTGGAAGTGTAAGCTTGCAGCTATCAATGCTGAGGATTCACTTTAACATCACTATCCAGTAGGAAAGTACCAGCTCAAGAGAAAAAAAACACACCATTTTCTTCAGCAAATTGTTTGGCTTCTTCATATGTAACATCCCTCTGTGCTTCCAGGTCTGCTTTGTTTCCTATGAGGATTATCACCTGGGTCAGGAGAGAAAAAGTTAGTCTGGGAAAAAACTCAGGAGCCTTTACGCTGCCACCTTCACTATTAATGAGACTTTTTAAAAAAACAAAGGGAAATATACAGGGCAGATTATCTGCAGAAGCCATGCTCCTTCAGGAGAACTCTGCTCTAGCATTCCCCACTCTGGGAAAGCAGGAACAGCATCTCCAGCTGTCACTTTCCAAGGCTTTAGGGTGTTCTCATGAGATGAGGTCCTAAAAAGCTGCTCTTTACTCATGAGAGCAGTACCATGAGCCACTTCTTGTATTTGTTTAATGACCAGACAGAATCTTTAGAGTTTTCTCATCAGTTTGGTGCTAAAGTATTTTAGAGGCATTCAGGAACAGGCTGAAGAACAACATCTCTGTGGTAGGATCTTCCTCCACAAAACCTGGTCAGCTTTTGCTGGAGGTGCAATTTACATTCCAGCCTAAGGACGGCATCCACCTCATTACTGACACAAAGCAAGGAGTAACACAATCAAGGTTGGTCCAGATTTCATCCCAATTTTGTCTCCAACTGCTTCAAACAGACCCTGAAAGGTGAGTGGCACAGGAAGACTTTTAGAGGAAGCCCTTCTGCTGCAGCTGCAGTAGAGAAGTGAATCACTGCACTCTGCATGTGGGGACAGGAGCAGTGCAGAAAACACAGGCAGCTCTTGCACAGACCACTGCAATGCTTTGGCCTGAGTCTCCCACCACTTGCTCGGGGAGAAGCAATTTGCTTTTAAGTTGAATGAAGTGCAACTTACAGTATTTGGATTGGTGAGGTTCCTTGCATCTGTCAGCCAGCTGCTTAAGTGATTATACGTACTTCTTCTGCAAAGAATCAAGAGAGGACACTTTTAGCCTTTTATAAAATATTTAGGTGCCAACAGCACAGTCAGCATCCAAACACAGCAACATCCATCATCCCTGCTGTTCTTCCCACCTCAAGACAGACAAAAGAGCAGCAGTGTGGACTCAGACCACAAATTCAAGTCAACTTTAAACCCCTGGAGCAGCTCTTACCCTGCCAGTGGAAAGCCAGATCAATTCCCACTGCTAGCACACAGCTCTGCACACAGACAAGGCTGCTGCTGTTTTCAACAGAACACATTAAAGGGTTTCCTGTCAAATACCCTTACAGAACACAGTGCAGCAGAACACCACTTCAGTAACAAACTGCAGAAGATCATGTTTTACTCAAGATTTACACAAACAGGAAATACACCTACATATGGAGGAAAAAACAAAGAGGTGCCTGAAGAATATCAAGAACATCCCCAGAGGAAGATGAGAGATGTGTGAGAGCAGAAGTATTTCATGTTGCATCTGATGCACTATTGCTTGAGCAGCATCTTTAGCTGTCACTCTAGAGGAAGGCAGGATGGCTGCTGGGGAGGAGGCCCAGGGTCAGGCTGAGGCCAGGCTCTCTCCCCACGCACCACGGGCAGCTCCGCACGTTCACTGCGGCACCGCCGCGCTTGGCTGGGCCCACCGAGGGCACCCCTGCCAGGTGAGCAGCACTGCTGAAGAGCAGATTCTAAGGACAAAGCCAGTTCTTTAAAACAACTTCAACACAGGCAGTCACAGCCTGAAATGCAAACTCCTCATGCTCATCAGCAGCGAGATTCTCCAAGAAAAGCCGCTCACATCATTCCCTGTGCCTCATCTGCAGCTGTTTAACCACTGGGGTGTTTAGGTAAGGTGTGGCAGGCAGGATGCTGCTCATCCAGACACACACAGAGCCTCTGAGCCAAGGGGACAGACAGACAGTACCTACAGGGCTGTGCATCCCAACCTCAGCATCACACCGAGAGCCCTGGTGCCCTTACCTGGTGATGTCGTAGACCATGAGAGCTCCTGCTGCTCCTCTGTAGTAGCTTCGTGTGACAGCCCTGAATCTCTCTTGTCCTGCTGTATCCCAAATCTGTAGTTTAATTTTTTGGCCACTAACTTCAATTATTCTTGTGCCAAATTCAACACCAATTGTGTGGGGACAGTCTGCCATAACTGTCATAAAAAATAAGAGCAAAGATCAGATCTTCCTAGGACAAGGTTTGCTTGCTGCAAAAATATGACTACCACAAGTTTTCAGTTATCTTTACTAGATTTTCAGTCTCTAAAAAAGCATTTTTACAGCAACAGTTCCCAAACTGCTTCACTTAACCAGAAACAAAATGCTCCATTTCCTGAGCTGCTGTTAGTTTTAAAAACAGTTATAAAATTCCTTGCCTTCTCTGCTGCTCTTTGGCCATACATATCAGAAGGTACCAAGTCAGCTGATTCCCAGTCTATCCTTGCAGAAGGTTAACTATTTTAATGCAGTAGGAAAAGATAATTTTTAGGGAATTATCAAGATACAGTTAAAAAATCTGTCACATCTTCAAAAACAAACACCCAAGTTGGTTCAGACAGGGCAATAGCATGACTGTCCAAGAAAATGCCACTTTCATAAGCAGCTACAAACACACCGAATCAAATCCAAAAAGGCAACTTTCTAGTTATGATAAACTCATGTTAATAAGCTCATCTTTGAGGAAGATCAAGAAAATACAGACAGGATGAAGACCTACTCAGGCCACCTAGAGTTAGGGGCAGTCTCACAGCAGAGGTGTTTGGCACTGGTTGTACTGCTTTAGCTTGGTGCTGACAGAATGTTCTCCTCATGGACAATTTGACCATGTGCAAAATGGCTTTTAAATAACTGACTGATAGTGCATTTTCATTAAAAACAAGAGTCAGAAGTTCCTATTTCTACTGGAAAACAAATATTTTAACTGCAGCTCCTACCCACTTGTTACCTCATCTCAAGCAGCACATGGTGATGCCTGTACTGAGAAATACCTCCAGACTTACTCACTGAGTGAGGTAACAGCTGCTGCAAACCCCAATGCAACACACACCAGGAGGAACTGAAGCTAATTCTTAATTAGTGATGATAAAACATGAGAAAATGTTTCAGCTGAGAGAGACTGCAGCAAGCCCTAAACACCATCACCCAGGGCAGGCCAAGTGTCCGGCAGGGCTGCTTAAGGTTGCAAACAAGACCCAAAGCAAAATTACTCCTTTTTCTTCCTTTTGAACTTCTTAACAGCACTAAAAACTCCAACTGCTTGTGATCAAGCTACACCAATATTGAAAACATGCAAAGCTCAGACAAGAAATTTCTTTGTCCATATCAAAACCCACAGAAAAGCTGGAAAATCAGATCCAGTCCTCCCACTCCTCACAGGCAGGATTGGCTGGAGCAGGTTTTGCCATAACTACATCAATACTTGTTTCTGCATCTGCTGAAGTCAAACCACAAATGTGACCCAGTACAATCCAAACTCATAGAGAGTAAGACAAACACCAAATTGAGCTCATGCATGATGGAAACAGGCAGGGAAAAAGGATGAAAATGCCAGCTAGAATAAATATCATGAACTGAAATACTCACACTTCTTTTCTGTGAATTGATGAAGCAAACAGGACTTTCCTACACCCATGTCCCCTGTTACAGAAAGAATAGTTAAATCATTGTTGCAACAAGCACATTTTCTTCCTCCCACACAACAAATGGTACGGAGACATTCATTTCTCAGGTCAGATGGGCAGTGTTCTATCCCTGGCTATATCCTTGAATTTATCAACTTGCCACTAAAGCTTTGGTTACAGGTACAGCTTGCAAGCAAGGGCAGAACACTCAAGAAATAGTTAATTTGTATTACTGATTTTATAACTGTATTTCACAAGGTTATAAAAAGTACAGCTGAAGAAAATGAAATGTAAAATATACTTGGTGTTTGCTCCTGTCTTACTGTGGTAAGAACATCAAAAAATACTGACAACCATCCAGAACATCTCAAGAAATTGCTTTATTTCCACTGATCCTCTTGCACAATGCCAAGAGTGAAACACATCAAGATCTTTTAAGAACCAACTTTTCCAGAGGCTGAGGCTGTCACAGCAGCCTGACTTACAAACCTGCAGATCATTTACACCTACACAAGGTCATTAACAATTAAACAATTAACAGCAAGACTAGTTCTTCCAGGACAGCAATAAATGCAATCCCTTAGAGTCCCTGACTAAGCAGCCAAGGAAGCTGCAGCTAAAAGCAACATTTAAATACAAGAATACAGCCTGACAGAGGTTTATGAGCCTCATGCAATGGTTTCCAATCAGCACTCATGCCTTCAACATAAATTCCAAAACCTTTGAGATTAATGATGCAAAATGCTCCAGTAAATGCTAAAGCTGTAGAGAAGTGTGGTGACCTGTGGGGACAGAGGTGGGACAAGCACAAACTGAAAGCAGCCTGGCACAGCCACAGGCTTCTCATGTACCCACACAGAACACAGACAGGCGTGAGCCCACTGGTACTTACCAATAATGATGTACTTAAAGATGTAGGAATAGTTGTAAGGTGCAGTTGCCATTGTGGCACTAAAATAAAAAATAGAACACATCAGAACTGATACTTGTTCCCTCAAGGCGACCCAAATAATCCACTTTTAGTTCACATAAACAAAAAAACCCTTCCTTTTCCTCTCTCCCCCAACCACCCTTCCATTCACAGTTCAAATCTGTGTTGTTCCCCAGTCACTGAATTAGTGGCACAGCCAGCAAAGTTCCCACATTGTTTGCTCTGAGCCCCTGTGAGTGAGGCCTCCAAGTAGAAACACACTCTGGGGTAGCACTGATAACCAATTTTATCCAGGACTTAAAGCTGTTGAAAAGCTCAGTCCCTCCTTGCTCTGCACAGTCACCGCCAGACCAGCACTCACCCACCAAAGAGCTGATGTATCAACTGAAAATAAAATCGGACTCCAGCACAAAACCTGAAGAGATTTAACAAAACCAGCAAGTTGGAACTATTACCTCACACTTCTGAGACTTGCAACAGCAACAAAGGAAGCAGTGCAGCTTGCAGCAAACAGCTAAGATTTAAAAGAATGCTGTAGTAGCCTTAACTGGGGCCTGGGGTGCTGCTTGTCCATGTCAGAAAAGCGCTGCAAGCCACAAATCAGATGTTCAGGAAGTTGGTTAACATCTCTGTGGCTTTGTCAGCACAGCAGTGCTACAGCAAGGCTGCTGAGCAGTTTCTCTTTTTTAAAAGGCAGTCAAAATACTTCTAACATTCCAGAATTTTCCTAAATGTCCAGGGAATTAGAACTGGCTTTGTCTGTTTAAATCTGCAAGGAGCAAAAGCTGACTTGCTAACTAACACATGAGTTAGCCAGGATTACACATCTGTAAGCGCCAGATGTTGCCAGGTAACAATAAAGATGGGAAATGCCTGCTTTGGTCCCAGGCTTTGAGTTAAACTGGATCCACTGATCAGTTAAGCAAGTGGAAAATTTCTAGCAGGAATTCAGCACTTCCCTTGCTGCTCCTGCAGGGCAGATAGCCAGCCATTACAAACACATGGTGCTCCTTACAAGGAACACTGCTGGAGCCTAGAAAGATTTTCATTAGGTCATGTGTCATTCACATGACAAATGAAACCAATACTGGAAAGAAACACAGAGGAAAGCTTCCAGGCCTGAGACTTTCTCAAAAGCAAAGCACTGTTCCTTGCACCACAATTAATCCCTCTCAGTGAACTGCAGTCCTAAGAAAGAGGAACAAATCTCATCCCCAGCACAGAGCCAGCAGCCTCTGCTTCCCAGCACTGAGATTTGAGGCAAACATGCTTATCTAAACCTGGGAGGGGAACAACTCCCAGAGCAGCTAAGAGGGGTTTACTGAGTGCCAGGCGCTGCTCTGCACCTCGTCTGGCTCAGGAGATGGAAACACTCGGTCTTTCTGTCCCAAGCAGAACACAAAGCACCTCTGCTAAGTCCCACAGAGACACACACTGTGCTACTGAACCAAGTTTATTCCAAGATAGGAAATAAACTGACCATTTTGGACACTAATTCACCAAGCAAGCCAGCAGCTTTACTGCCTTATTTCCTGGAAGATTCCAGAGTTACAGTACCAGCTTCAACACGTGCATAGGTTATTTTCAACAGCAGTAAATAAAGACAAGTCACTGCTCCATATTGAGTTCCAAATGAATGTGTCACTGTGGAAACATCCAGTCCTTCAAGTTTCCTGAACATCTTCACACATTATGTTCTTTTTCTTCTCCAGCATGTCCCAGCACAGTAAACTGGGCACACAAAGCACATGTTCCTGCAGGACCCTTCACCTGCCACCTCCTTTCTGGGCAGGGCAGGAGCACCACACTCACAGCTCAGCCCCATTTGATGGCACACAGGGCCAAACTGGGGGTCCTTGAGGTAACTGGAAGTATAAAAGAAAGCTTGAACAAACTGATTTATACATGCAAATACTTCAGGAGGAGAGCAGGAACTATCCTGTTTTCCACAAAAAACAGCTGGGTGTTACAGCCACAAGACACCAAGAGTACCAATATGCACCAAAGATCCCCTGTGCATTCTGAGGATGGAAATATCCAGTAAGTGATGCTGTTAAAAACCCCAACCAAACCAACCAGCACCATGAACTCCAAGACAGGGAACCAACCACCTGTGTGGCTATGAAATCTGCAGAAGCCTGCGTGCTCTCTCTGCTTCCCAAGACCAGGAGGCCAAGGAGTGCCAAGCACTCCCAAACACAGGGAAGTTTCACGTTTCTGAGCACATGACTGTAGGATATCACTGTGTGGTAAACAATGTTGGACTGCTGTCCTGTTCCAACCAGGAGGGAAATGCATCCTGCAACCCAAGTCTGGAAAGTGAGGAGTTTTTTTTTAAAGCATGGACAAACTGGGAACTCTGTGCAGTCTCTGTCACAAACTGAATTTGAAGCAAGTCTCAACTAGATCTTCATTGCTAAATACACAGCTCTGTTCGTCAGACTGTTTCTGCTTGCTGAAATATCTCCATTTTCATTATGCCCTCTAAGTAAAAAAGTCTTAACTATGCTATTTCAATACAAAAAACTACTGGTATTACATTTATTCCAAGGGCCACTTTACAGAAAACATTCTGAAATACTCCAAACCATTAGTAAAGGTCAGGAATATTTTCTGGAGAACAGATGATTCCTTTAAATAAAATATAAAATAAAAACCCAAGCAATACTAAACCAAACAAATAAACTTTCAAACACTCAAATTCCAATAAGGATTAGCAGGAATTCAAACTGTACTCAGATCTTGGAATAAAAGTGATATTCCACAAGGACTCTGTGCTGAAGGAAAAAAAAAAAATGCAACCAACTAAACACAGAGACCCTGCTGAGAATTCAGCCTTGGAAAACCGACCAACTCAGCATTTACTGCAGACGAAAGAAGGAAGTCCAGACAAGAACAGGGCACAAGAGGGGTCAGTAAATTCTAAACTATCAGCAACATGTCAATGCAAGGGGCTGATGCCTTGATAGGGTCTGCAGGAACTCGAGTTCTGCCTCCACCCTCTCTGTTCCAGACACGTGAATCTCAATAATTCCAACGGGGGGATGGGGCTTTCCTCTTGGGAGAGCAAGAACTGCAGGGCTGAGAAAGCTGCACATAAATATCCACAGCTCAGCCTCAGCCACTGCTGGCACTGTGCACTGTGACATCAAAGCTAACCAGCCATGAGTTTACTGTTAACAGAAAGCAGAAGTTTAGTCTGGGAGCTTGGCCTACCTGCCATCCTTCTTCCTGGAAAGGCTGCCAGCTCAGTGTTGGCTCCCTTCTCCCAGGTAAGGCTGCCCTGGAGTCCAGAGCATTATTGCAGGATGGCCACTGGCCAGAGGATCTCACTAAGCACAGATTTATGCTCATTTCAAAGCCGATACAATTCATTTCTGTATTACATTAAGACTGGAAATTTTGCAGGGAGCAGTGTCACCAAATCCATTTCCCATATATCAACTTCTTCTTAGAGGCTTTTTTTTTTTTTAGAACGTTAAAGATGACCTTAACGAGACACCAGTACATCTACATCTCCTCCTCTAATCAACAAGCACCACACAGATATTTAAAATCTCACTGAAGCCTTATTTCAAGTATCAGCTACATCTGTACTTCCTGAGATAAGATTGTTCTGGGCACATTGCTGTAACATTCTTTATCACAGTAACATAACTGTAAATATCAGATTCATACCAGCCTTTGTGAGACCTGTGCAGTTCCTTCCAGTTCAAGGACACAGTTTTAACTCTTCACTGGATATCATTTGCATTAAGAAATTTAGTATCTTTATGCTCAACAAGGTGTGCTATGAAAGGAGACCAGAACCTGCATGCAGAGGGTTTATTAGACACTGCTGTGGTTCACACCCTCAGCTGATGGATGGTCCATGTGCAGGGATGAGAGCTGGGGAAAAAACTACCACCTTCAAACCCAGCACTGCCCAGCTGCTGCTGGCTCCCTGCAAACCACAGCACTATGCAGCCAGGGAACCACTGCTTAGTTACCCTGAAGCAAATGGCATTTTGTGGTCCATCTGGGCAGCCAGGTGTTCTGTGCATCATTCTCCAGGGATGTGCAGCAGGAAAAGCTCTCACAGTTGAAGCTGCAGATTATTTGGATGTTAATTAACAGACAACAATAAGATTGATAAGGGGAGGAGCTGGAGAGGGGGAGAATTGTTTCATTTCGTAATTGCACTTTTCCCCTGATAAGGGCTTTTGTCAAGCACACAGAACAATGTGGTTCAACTGGTACCTCACTTCAGCACTAGAAACAGTCTGTGAGTGCTTCAGTTCTGGTCACCTGTCAGATCACAGCACACTGAAGGTAACAACAGCTCTGTTATCAATTCATTCACCCAAGCACTGAATTCCCATGCTACAATTAAATTCCACTGTGGTTCTCTGGCTTTCACATACCAAGGACATTCAGGTCTTCCTGAACCACATCAACATCTCAGCCCTCTTTAAGGTGATGCTCTGCAGCCACCCTGCTCTGCTTATTTATTCATTTTTGCAGGCTTGGCTTTACAAAGCCCTGCTGAGCCTGGTCCCTGAGGAGTCTTAGGGCCTGCTGCTCTCCACACCTGTGTGACAACATCACTTGTTGCTGGCCAGTTACTCATCCCTCAGCTCTTCCAGTCATCCTCCCCTGCTTCCCCATTTGGATTTCACCAAAGCATCCAATCAGCACAAGACAGGAAATCTGGCTGAGGCAATCTCTGTTCACCCAGCAGCCTCTGGGAGCTGCTGTCCAGGATCACTCTGCATTTCCTTACTATTCCCACCTCTGGTTACTCCTTCCCTGGCAGCACACGAGGCCTGCAGGCTCTGGGGCTCAGACTGCAGCCCTGCAGAGCCCTTTCCAGGCTGTTGTTGAAGAAATGCATTTGACATGTTCCCTGATCATGTCAAACACCTTAACCCAGCCTGAGGCCTAGGAGGGTCTTCTAAAGGCTTCACAGGCCTTCACTTCTCCTTCCTCCAGGAGAGCTTCATTTTTCTTTTTAAATCAAAGTACATAACACACTACCTTCACTTTCTGACTTTCCTCACCAGCTCTCCAGTCACACCCACCTTGTCCTGGTTATCCTTCTACTGGTTTCACATCCTGCTTCATTAAGTTACTCCATTTTGCTTCCCAAACTTCCTGCATTTATATGTGCTAACACCTCAGTTCTCTCTAACCACACCCCAGCAGCAGAGCTGAACTAATCACTGCCTACCTGTCCTCATCAGCTCCAGCACCTTCTGCCATGTCCCTCCCCTCAGCCACCCTTTATCCACTTGTATCTCCTCACTTCTCCTACTCCCCCCTTCCTGCAGAGCACTCCAACTTGTTGTGTCTGTTCACAGCAGGAGAACCAAGATCCAGAGATATCAGCTAAGTTTGGGACAGAACATACAAAACCAGAAGAGTTTTCTGTCATTCCAACAAATCCAAACACTCTGGAGTCCCCACCTAGGAAAACACAAGTCACAGACGTTTTAGGTAAATATTAACTAAGATCTACCTCCTGTTTCAGGAAGATTCAGCAAAATGAGAATCAATCTAACCAGGTTTCATTCGATGCCCAGGAGTGAGCAGGTAATTTTAAAGTATTATTTACATTTTACATCCCAGTACCTCCAGTAGAACAGGTTTGTTTCCAAACTGCTGTCCTTCATAAGAACTCCTCTTTTTTTTTTTTTTGTTACTCATAAAGTGGAAAAGAGGAACGTCTTCCTTCCACTCAGACTTACGACATTTTCAAATCCCTACAGGAAGCTAGCAGATTCCTTTCTAAACCATATTAAATTGTGACATTTAGTAATTAAATTCCCCAAGGTATTTTCTTCCCATTAGCAAGTACTGCCCAAGCACAAGGGCCCCTCAGTCCAAACCACGAGAGGAACCAATCCCAGGCAATCCATTCCACAGGATAACAGCTGTAAAAGATGTGGTGACTTGGGGTTTGATATGGTTTAGGAGACAGCCAACCTGAGTGAATCCTGTTCACTAAGGGGCTCTGTCACCGCTGAAAAACATCCCAACACACATCTACCCTGTTTCAAAGCAAAAGCCACAGCAAGCAACCTCCAGAGCCACTGCCAGAGCCACTCCAGTGCAGACACCCACCTTTGCCTGGCTTTAGTGCAAGGAAAATTCAGCACAACGCCAATTCAAGACAAAACTACCAAGAGATGTTGTAGATACTCAGTGTGCTGCAAACAGGCAATAAACAATTAAGAGAAAGAAAAGAATTTCACCCTATTCAGCCTAAATAAGCTTTGACAAAAAAACCCAGTCTAGAATACTTTCGCTGCTTTCTCAAACAGGAACTGGCTTTTCCCTCAACCCTCAAAGTTATTTTTCTGTCAAAGTTCACGACGGCACAGGTCAATATAACAAAAGTAGAGATAACGCTGCACATCGGCCACATATACGGTACAACATACACATACACACCCTACGTGTAACTGCAACAGCTCGTAAGGGGGAGATATAGAAACACACATATAAAAATATCGCCTGTGGTCGGGTGCTTGCTGGTGGCGTTGCCGACCGTGCAGTGCCGAGGAGCAGTGGGAGGCGGCGGTGACACAGAGCACAGCGGCCTAGTCCTGCCCGCAGCCTCACCCCGCTCGGCCCGGCCGCCCCTTCCCCTACCTCCGGGCCCCGGGGCCCGCCAGCAGCGCCCTCGGGGCCNTCAGGCGGACGAGCGGCGGCGGCGCCTCAGGGCGGAGCGCGGCCTCGGGCACCGCGGAAAATCCCGGATTTCCGCGCTGTTCTCCTGGAAAATCCCGGATTTCCGCGCTGTTCTCGTGGAAGATGGCACGGAAGCTGACAGTGACCCGCCCGGAAGCCCCAGCTCGCCGGGAAATGGTGCGAACGGGAGCAGCCCGGCACGGCGCAGGTACGAGGCCGCAGCAGCGTCCAGCAGCTCTGAGGGGCTCCAGAGCCCCGTGTGGCTCCAGGATCATCATCCGGTGCTGGGCCGTGTCCCTCCCGTGAAATGCTCGAAGGTGTTCATTTGGGCTTTGATTATTTTAAATCGGCTTTTTAAACACTTGTGGCATGCGATCCTAAAACCACAACATACTGCCCAAATCTCCCAGCTCACACGATTCAAAAAAGAAATCGGTGCTTCAGGAGATGTAAAAGTGTATCAATAAATTTCCCCAATAAGGATTTTATTTCAGTCCCACACATTATGGAAAGCATCAGATTCTGCTGTGTGTCAGTGTCCAAGATTCTAGTTGCAGCTTCCCCACTGCCATAACATTTCCGTGGAAGTATTTTCCAGAATGGGCATTTTCCATCTCCATTACTCCATTACAGACGTTACTAATTCCATTTCCTTAGTTGAGCAACATCCAGGGAATCCTCTGCTTTCCATGAATCAGCCACCCCCTAATTATTATGCAACCTCTACCAGGGAGAAACTGCATGGTAGATAACACTCCCTGTTACCTGGGCAGAAACCTCAGAGAGTGAAAAGCACTGATGAAAAACAATTAGAATTATTTTCCCCTTTATGTACATGCTGAATTAATAAATAAATCTCTGAGTGATAAAAAGCAAAGATTCAATAGAAAAATACAAAATCTGCTGGCAATGTAGTACAGATGTCAGAGTTCTAACTTCAAAACAGACAACACTGTGCAACAGAATCCTTTTCAAGTTTTGCAAAACCTTATATGGAGTGACTTTTACTAGAAAAATAGGTCAAAACAAGCCAGTGAGAATGATTTCCACGAGAGGGAGTCTTTAAACGGAAAATGACCTGACTGTTGTGACACAGTTGCAGTCTGGTTTACTGACTTGAAAAAAATACACTTCCCTGCTACTGCCCCAAATATTATTCTATTAACACAGACACTGTAATGAGAGGTTTTAAAATTCAGAGTTGTTCAAATATCACACACGAAAATACATTGAGGACTTCTGTATCTGTGGTTCAGTGTTGGTTGAGTCAGGCAGGCAGGGTGAGCTTCCCTGTTTTTACTAGATGGAATTGGTGACAGGTAATTATTGCTGTTGTCCATGGGAAGGGCAATGGGTGCACGGCCTGCCGAGGGTGGGAGTGGCTGATTGGAGCTGCAGCTCCTTTTCCAGGGGGAATGGCAAGCAGCAGCTCTTTTCCAGGGGGAATTGCAAGCAGCCCTTTCCCCCAGGCAGCCGCAGGCTCCTCGGGCTCCCCTGGGTTTGCTCACCCTGCTCCACCTCTCCAGTCACACTCACATGGGTGGCACTTCCCCCTGCAGGGCCCATGGAGACGTCTCAGGATTACTCAACAGCTCGGAAAATCACTGTGGTGGGTTCAGCTCACTTTAATCTGGAGTCTGGCTTGTGGGGAATTTTAATTGTGAACAGAAATGAGAAGCAGTTTGGGGTAGACTTACTTTTGTTTCTTACCTGCAACAAAATTAAAAGCCATTACATAAATGTGAGTAAGATTCAGCTTTTTAACTGAAATCCCCAAATATATTTTATGTAAAACTGCCTTCCTTCCTTTCTGAGGTGATGTAAAGGGCAATACAGATTTGCTTCAAAACTCCTGCTTTTGAATCATTTTATATGCTCTGCTCAAATATTCCTACAAAGTTTAAAGTTAACAAAAGGCATGAGTGAGAAGGATGGAGTAACAGCATCTGCATTTCTTTGGTTCTTTATTCTTGTGAGTGCTTGAAAGCTGCAGCAGTTTTTCGACAACAGTTATTGAGAAAAGGCTGACTTCAGCCCATTCATTGTGAACATCTGGACAGAACCTAACAACAGTAATTAAAACCCACTAAATTGGTAACAATACCAAATTGCCAGGGATGGAATCCTCCTCTGTGGTCCCACCCTTCCCTGTGGATTTCTGCTGGGTCAGTCCACTCTTGAAAAGCCTTTTCCACGTGTCTCTTTCTGAGGCCTCTGTCAAGAGGGAACGGCTTCCAAATGTTCTGCTCATGTGAGCCTTGCTCTTGGGTTTATTTCTGTACCACAAACCCCAGGAAAAGTAAAGACTGAGTTAATGCAGTTGATAGAAGGTTTGAGGATTTTCTTCTTTGCAAATAAATTACATAGAGTGATCTGCAGGATCTGCTTCCTTCTTTAGAGTGCATCCTTGTAAGAAAATAAACCTAAATATGATTAAATTAGACATCAGCATTCATGAAGAGCATGGGATTGAATGGAATTTTTTATCTGCAACACTTTGTTTTCCCTGAGGACAGCAGTGAGCAGGCCAGACTGTCAGAATTTAAACTGTCAGGCCACAAACAGTCAATAAAAGGTAGCTAAAGTCAGGTTTGTCTGTCTGTCTTCTTCCCCTGAACGCCAGCTTCATCTTCTGGCTTTGCTCAAGTTTCTCTAGACAGAGACAGAAGGGAGAAACACGGGATTTTTCAGGAACTACTTTGAAATCCACTTCTGTGGGAGTTGATCACGTAACACTGGATTGGTCACAGATGACTAATTGACCTTTACTTGTATTTTATTTTTGAGTTGCCCAGTTCTCCTTTCATCTCTTACCATTTCAGTTTTGTGGTGTCTGTAGAAATGTTCCTGTGGTCAAGGGTTTTTTTTAGTTCCTTCTTTATCTTTTTTAGTTCCTTCATCTCATGTAAAATAGGCAGCCCAAGGCCATTGGCACTTCTACAACCTCAAAGCTTCAAATTAAACTGAATAATGATAGAAGAACATTTGGCCCATGGTGTCAGTAAATGCAGCTCAGTTGGATTCTCTCTGTCAATATTTTGTGGGAATGGCAGTATGGAATGGAAGTGTACCCCTTTCCACAGGAACTTCAACATTAATATTGAGGAATACTTCCAAATACATACAGCAGTGAGCCCACTGGATGGGTCAGTGCTCACCATGACTCCTTTCATCCTGGCTGAAGATAAATCTGAGCTTTACTGACTTCCTTTGACTTATTTTGGAGTTCACCTTTCAACTCTGATGCCTTGAGCATAATCCTCAAGCATTCATACTTCAATGTGTCCTTAGCAAGTAGCTTATATTTTAGCACAAAACCAAATTGTAGAAATGCCTGCAAAATACCAGCATCTGCTTTTCAAAGGCATGCAAGTGCTGTGGTTTCCTGGCTGATATGACAACATGCCCAGAGACCAGATCCTGACATGCTGAAAGACTTTGTGAGTCAGTCATCTTGCACAAGGCAAGGTTTGATCCACGCAGAGCTGCTTCTGGGCAGAAAGCAACCTCTGGAGCTGACAGCAACAGCCTGTAGGGGTTTGTGCCCCACCTCAAGGTGTTTCCCTGCAGTGCCACAGCACAAGGCTCCCTGAAAACCTTTCTGCCCTCCTCATCAATCACAGCTGTTTCTGACACCAAGAGACTCTCTTGGTTCTGCTCTGAACCTGTGTGGTTCCACATCTCACTCTCTGCACTGAGGAGTTGCTTCTTGGAAAGAAACTCCCTCAAGTGGTTCAGCATGCCAAGGTCACTTTTCTACCCTCAACAGGACAAGTGTAGCTGCATCTCCAGCTGAATAGCGGAAACGGGGACCTAAAATTTCCATGGAAACATTACAATTTAACAATACTTAAACTAACTGAACACAGTGTTTTTAAAAGGCTAAGTCATTTTGCATTAATCATATTTGATGGACAGGTGAAGAATTTTTTATTTAGCTGTGTAATGATGTTACAAATGCATGATAAGATATGAACATGATACATAACATCAAGTTAGATGAGTTATGGGAACAGAATCTGTGTGATTGTGCAGTGTCAGTGCCTCTTTGTTAAGGATGTTCCTGATTTAATGAAAGGTTTGCTCCTGGCTTAGTTATCAAAATGGCAGATGGTTCTTAGCCCACCTAAAATATTCTGGTTAATAATGTTCTCATACACAAAAGCATAACAAAAAACTTCTTCAGTTACAGCCATGACAGAGGAGAAATACCCACCACTGGCTTTATCAATAACCATGTCTTTGTTCCACACAATTCCAGCAGCAAGTGGAGGCATTGTTGGTGGCATAGAAACCTTTTTTGTAAGAACCCACTGCAGGGTGGCACTGTCTCGGTACAGTGCTCCTCTCAAGAGCACAAGACAGTTCTCTGATTACACGATGGAGAGAGTGAAAGAAAAACAACAGCTGTCTGTGGCCTGCCTGCCTGACTTAGATTTACCACAACTCACTGGTTGTGTTGAGGAAAAACTCCATAAAATTGCAAGAAGTTAAAAATTTCTGTTGTTTGTGAGTGCTGTTGGGGATGTCTGACTCGCTCTCAGATGTGTTATTACATACGATGTTTCACAGAAAATACTTCCTGGTAAATTGCTCTGAAGGATCGTGTTCCTTTCTCAAACTTCAAACACAACAGCCACGGTAGGGATGAGTGTGCTCTGTGTGATATTCCCAAGCACATGAGCCATGAGGTCCATGTCTTCGTGTGTGTACTTAACAGTGTTCAAGTAATTTATTGTTACACCAAACTTCTTAGGAGCTTAAATGGGTTATCTAACCAACAATTACAACTTGTCACCCGTGTCACCCCAGATCTCTACTCACCCAGTGCCCAGGAGCACTCACTGTGGTGAGGGAGATGTTCTGAGGGACACTGTAGATGGTGAGCATCAGAACTGGGCTTGGCGTGGCTCAGGGCCGAGAGAACATCTGTACACACTTATCTGTGCATCCACATGGCCTGGAGCCCTGGCTGCAGGGACAGGGTGACTACAAATAGGGGACAGGAAGGAAGAGGTCACTGGCCTCCAGGGCACAGCAGTGCTGGTCCCAGCAGTGCTGCCCAGGATCAGGGAGTGCACGGACACTGACAGCTCCCAGCCCACGGGGATGGGTTATTGGGACATCCCACGCTGTATCCTGGAGTGATGTTTGATTAATGACTGTCATCCATAGGAGACTCTACTACAGGCCCCCTGTACGTGTGCTTGGTGTGGACATACCAGTAACTGCATGAGAATTACAAAACAACCAATGGAATTCATGTAACAAGGCATTAAAACATTATCTGGAATTGAAGAGGTGGGAAGGTGTGGCAGCCGAAGGGCAGGACGGGCCTGGCCGTGCAGGGATTCCCGGAACACGCGGGGGGCCGAGGGGCTGGGCGGCTCCAGCCCCACTGAGGCCGGGGGCACGGGCGGTACCAGCACCGCTGCGGGAACCTGTGCCAGGCAAACTGTGCCCGGGTACCCGTGCTGGAGTACCCGTGCCCAGGGGAGCCATGCCCGTGTCCCGGTGCCCGTGTCCCGGTGCCCGTGTCCCCGCTGTCCCGCAGCCGCGCCCAGGGAGGCGGGCGGAGGCGGGGGAGCTGCGGGTCCCGCCCCTGGGGCTGCCCGGCTCTGCCCGGCCCTGCCCTGCCCTGCCCGGCCCCGCAGCTGCCTGTGCCCGCGAGTGCCAGCACCAGGTAGGGCCGGGAGCGGCTGCCGGGGCTTTCCCCGGCTCCTCGCCGCACGGCCGGGCGGAGGGAACGGGGACGCGGAGGGACGGAGGGAGGGGGCCGCGGTCCCGGGTCCTGTCCCCGGTCCTGTCCCGGGGCGTTTCCTGCGGAATCAGCGAGGCTGTGCCAGGCTGTGCCGGGCTCCGCGGGAGCGCTGCCGCCCAGGAGCAGGAGCCCCCCGCAAGCCCGGTGCGCCTGTGAACGCCGGTGAAAGCAGTGCGAGTGGTGATGGGAACCGAGGGGGCTTGTTTGTTTTGTTCCTTGCCTGGGGGAAGAATGTTTGAAAGCTCTGTTTGAATAGAAATTCAAAATATGTAGACACTGAAAACATATTTAAAATGTTTCCTAGGAAGAGTGTTAAAAAAAAAAGTTATGGGGATGACTTGTTTCAAGGAGGCCTCGTTAGTAAGTAGATCCCTCTTGGAATAAAACTGCTTTGAATGTTATTTGCTCTTGGATGTAAAAAATCCGACTTTGCTAACAAGGATGATACTAGCATTGTTTCCCCTTAAGTCTCTTATTTTTCTTACTGATCATTACAATTTCCATTTTCCACTACCAACTCTGCATGATGCAAGTTTATCAGCAAAAAAAAAAAAAATTCCTTTATTTCCTTTGTGGGAGTAGAGCATGGCTCAGCTCAGAGTGTCCTGCTCTTGAGTCAGAGGGGGTGGGGGTTCCTTAAATGCCTCTCCTCCTTTGGGTCTCAGACTGTTTTACAGAGAACCTTATAACATCCATCTGGAAAAATGAAGCGAAACCTGAGTACTGAGGAATGGGTCTCACAGGTTATTGCAACTGCTTTCTCTTGGCCACGAGACAGTTTATTCCATAGTTTCTACCACGGAGAGATGGGAGATGGAAGCTTAGCCTGTGCAGGAGCAGAGAGAAGCAGAAGTCAGCCCCGTTTAACATCTGCTCTGTGGGATGGGTGCTGCTGGCATCGCCGCCTCCCTGCCCACCCCAGTGCCGGGCTGGCCGTGGTTCCAGGCTCTGGTTGAGTTCTGTCCGTCTCCAGAGCGGATCATGCGAACTGGCCTGGCACCAGCCCGGGCTCTCAGTGTCCATCTGTGCCATCACCAGGCTTGCTGGGTGCTGGGGAGTCCAGCTCCTGGATTTCACTGGAATTCAGCATGAAGACAGGGTGGGAATTTTAGTTACAACTCGTTAGTGACTTGGGTGGATGGTGAGCGCCTGAAATGTTACGTGTTTAAAGACAGGGAGAGATTTCCCAGTGGTTGTTTGAGAGTTCAGCTGAGTTTTAGTGAGAGCTGAGTACCTGCAGTGTCCCCAGAGGAATGACTCTGGCTCTTGGCAGAGCAGAGGCTTTCTCTGGCTGGATGGAATTCCAGTGTTGTGGGGAAAACAGTGGGGAAATTGAACCAGCCATCAATCTTTGGCTGCTTCTGAATGTCGAAAGGGTGACAAGGCAGAAATGCTACTGCTGCTGCTAGTTTAACTTGGATTTTACAGGCACTAATCCAGCCCGTTGTGAATTTGTTCCTTTCATCAGCAAAGCAGGGATGGGAGCACTCTGCAATCCAGGTTCATGGCTCTGATAATGTCACCAGGGGGGATTGCTGCCAGCTCTGGCTAAAAGGCTGCCTGATGTGTTCCAGTGCAGGGCTGTTTTTGTAATGATTTCTATAATTTTGGGAGTGCTGCAGCCACATCCAGCGTTGGTGGTGTGGGCAGCAGTGTCACTGAGCCTCTGTGCCAGGGAAGGAGCAGCAGGTTCACCTGCTGACCCAGACTGGGCCAGTGCCTTCCCCCATCCCATATTCACATAAAGTAACTTTTTGTTGTAGCTTGGGTGTTTTACAGAATTCCAGTGGGAACCAAACCATTTTTAAAATAGCCCTGTGACGTATTTAGTGCCCAGGATTTATATCTGCTTTCAGCTCACTTAAAAATACAGGCTTTCCATTTTAATCCAGTCCCAGACATTAGTGTTGCTGCTGAGTGGCATGCATGGGAAAGAGGATTTTGGGCAGAAATGTGCAGCTTCACAAAACAACTATTTCCCTGTTTTACTTTGGAATCTAGAGATCTAAAGAAACTTTTTTTTTTTTGTTCTTTAAGCTGAGGTGATCAAGTTTTGCAGCTTGGTTGCAGTAAAGCAGAATATGGTTAAACACAGCTATGAAGTGGTTTGGGTACAATAACTCCTGCCTAGAGAGAAGCAGCTGCTCTTGTTTTCTGTTCCCTTCCACAGCACTCGGGAATTATCATGTGAATAATCAAGTTCTGAGCGTGTCTCTGCCTCTGCTTGATTATTATCAAATGTTTTTCCTGAAAAGGCAGAAGATTCTGATATGGACAATTTNGAGCGGCCCCGCTGGCTCAGCACTGTCTGGCGGCAGAAGTTTGCACAGAGATGAGAATGGAAAAGTGCTCAGGCACTCTCCCTCAGGTCTGTCCTTGTGACTTTGGGGAGGTGTCTGGATCAGGGATTTCTGACTTCGTTCGGGTATTTCAGCGAGGAGGAGAAAGGTAAATGGCCCGGTGGTGGGAGTGTCCGAGCACCGTGTGTGCACCAGGCCTGGGTTTCAGGGGTTTTACCTCTGCCTCATCTCTGCTCCCCAGCAAGGCACAGGTGTTGGCAGATTTTTCAATATTTACACTGTGTCCTACACCCTGATAGCACCAATGGCCAGAGCAGATTCATCGGGCCTCTTATCAGCTGTCAGACACTGCTGGGTGCCTCTGTTTGCCCTGCAGCAGGGTGTTCCTGCCCTCCGGATCCAGCTGCCCTGCTCAGCAGCAGGGAAATGCCGGGAATGCTCCCCCTGCTCAGCACGGCAGGCTGTGTCCATCGGTGTGTGCCCCCTGCTGCTCCAGGGCTGTGCCAGGGCACTGTTCATGTGGCACTGAGAAATCCCAGCCGAGATGAAATCAGGGCATAAAATGCCAGCCCAGTACTTCACCCTGCCCAGGGAAGAATGCTCAGAGAGGTCAGGAAAGGCAGTAGCAGCCTGTCTCAGCAGGACACCCAGGTATTTATCTCTGCTTATCCACTGATGATGCATTTGCAAGGTTAAATAGAGCTCTGACACGAGTGGAATTAAGCAGAGCTCCGGGGTGCTTTCCAGTGCTGGGCTGTCTGGAAATGCCAGCTTGGAATGGCCATGCTTGATCTGGCCCCTCAGGGAGCTGGTGGTGCTGCTGGCACGGGAGTGGCTGATTTGGTTGGTATTCTGGGGATGTCACACTGCCCTCTGGAGAACGACCTTTCTTTTACTTCGTTCAGTTTCCCCAGCTTTGGGACTTGGTGAGCAGCTGCATTCTCAGTCAGGATATTCCAGGTTCTCAGCTTTTTGTGATCAGTATTTGGGATGTGATGGTGTCTGGATGGTATGGACTCTGAAGATTTATATATTTTTTCCTTCTGCCTGTTTCAAAGTGTTCTTTTCTGACGATAGACTGTGGTTTTGGTCTTTCCTTTTTTCTTTTTTTGTTCCTCATTCACCTCCCACTGAGAACCTGGAGAGCTGGAACCGATCTCAGCTGAGGTCCCAGCACAACTGGAGTGGGAGAAACAACAGTTTTTCTGCATTAGGGCAGTCAGGCAGTGGGACACTGTCCAAACCCAAAGTTTAGACATATGTTATTTACTCAGTGTTTCCACATGCAGTAAAAGTACAGCTACAATTCAAAACAGCATCTTTAAAACACTGGAGGAAATGAATCATCCTGGGATCTCTCAAGATGGACAGAGGCTGCTGCAGTGAGCACTGACACCGTGAGGACTTTCCCTTCTTTCGGGCTGTCTGCTCTGACTGATCAGATTCAATCCTTGTGGCTCCTCCACACCAGAGCTCGAATCCTGCTCAAAATGAAATAAAATGAAACCCTCTCCTGTTAAAAACAGCTCCCAGGAGGAAGGGATGGTTTTGGCAAGTGTTTCCAGCATTGCCCTCTTGTGGCTGTGCCCGGCGGGATGGAAGCTCCAGGCGTTCCTGGCTGTGCTGCTCCCATGCTTTGTGTTGGGTGGCTCTGGAGCTGGGAACTCCTGCGTGAGAAGCTCTGAATGTTCAGCCACAGTCATTAACGCCCTGGCCACACCTGTCTGTGTCAGGAGATCTGGGACAAAATGGAGAGGAGAGCTCTGATAACTCCCTTTCCACAGTGATTTACTTGGAAGTTGGTGTTTGTGAAGGAAGCCACTTCATGGGAGGTGGGGACATGGGGGAGTCCTGTCTCTCTCTGAGGAGGAGGGTGGTGGAGATGTGTGTGTGCTGGGGCAGGGCTGGAGGAAGCTTTCAGTCACAGGTCTGTGACTGTTCCCTGCCAGCAGGTGAGCACAGGAACCTGGAACCCTCAGCCTCACGTTCTGCTCCTTGGCTGATCTAGAAGGAGCACCTTGATTTTTAATGTGTATTAAGTAAGCTTATTTTTGTTAATCCTGAGTTGCTTTGTGTCTTGTGGAGGTTTTTGATGTGGAAAGTTGAAATGTGTGTGGAGCTGATGTGGAAGGCAGGAACTGATGGACTCCCAGTGGCTCCGTGGTGACACCAGACCTGCTGTGCCCTGTTACTGTGGCTTCAGCAAAATTCATTTATGTGCCTTTTACTCACTTATACTCAGCCCTGACATCTGCCTGTAGCTCTCCTGTCCTTGTCCCACGTGTGGCAATGACTCCTAAGTCCTTTCCCCCCATTGCCTGGGCCTGATGCTGCACGAGGAGTGCAAGGCCACGCTCTGTGTGTCCCTTTTGGACTTGTTGGAGGCCATCTCCTGCTTTCAGCCTTTCCCTGGCAATAACGTGTTGCTTTTGGGCTATGGATCACAGATTGAACAACTTCTGTGCTGCAGAGGAATGTATCAGCTTGTTCTCTGGGGAAGAAGAGTTTGCATAAAGTTGCAGATGATTTCCCCTGAACAGGCAGGACCTGGAGACTGGAGGAAGAACATCTGTGTCATTTCCCTGCAGCTGACCACAGGCATGTCTTCACTGCCTTCCTCAATGTGTTCTGGCTGTCACCAGCAGCTCTCTCTCTGGGACATCATTTGGGGAGGTAGTCATATTTTAATGTGCTGGTTTATGTCTTATGTGTTACATAAACACTCCTTAAATATTTTTTCAGCACTGAACAATGATTTGTGTTGGAGCATAATTCAGGATTTATTTTTGCTCCCCAGTGAATGAAAGTGGTTGGTGGTTTCCACTGATCCAGCCTTCCCTGTGCTGTGTGTGTTTAAGTGCATGATTCAGCTCTCACTTATGCTCAAGGCAGGGCTCTGAACCAGCTGATTGTATCAGCAAATTTCCCTGGGTGTGTTTCAGATGGCAGACCTGTCTAATCTCCAAAGCTTTCTCCTGTGGAAGTAATATTCTCCCCAATTTACATCACTGCAAACTGAGAGGAAACTCAGGTTTCTTGTTGAAGTTTTCTGCCTGGGTGCATCAGGCTGGAAGCTCAGTGTTTACTAAGTGGGTTGTATTCAGAAGGTACAGAGCCCAGAATAGAGATGATGTGACTCATAATGCAAACAAACAGCTGGAAAAAGTGAACAGTACTCAAATCTTCTGGGCCTTCTAACTTGCTCAAGTGGTTTACTAGGAATCTTAATTTAACAAATGCAAAAGACCTACTTGCCAGTTGCACAGCTAATGCTGGACTTCATGTCCTGGACTCTTGATCTGACTTAGGCAGCTCAGTTGGAATTTTTTTGGATTTGTGGCTTTTCTGTTAGGATGTAGCTGCAGGGAATGCTATTAACTGTGCTGCTCCTCATGCAGAGAGCTGAAATAGTTTGTGGAGTCACCATGGCTGGGGAGGAGGAGGCTCTCCCATGCCAGTTTCTTCTTATCCCAAATAAACTTTTTTTTCTGGCCTCTTCAAGGGATGGAAGGAAAGGGGTTGGGTTTAGATTTGTATATATATGAGTTTAGAGCTGTCTGGAGACTGAAAACTGAACTAATCCATTACTTTAGATATTTTTCAATGCCTGTCCCCTTGGTAACAAAGCTGTACTCCTGCCAGAGTTATTTTCAATGGTTAACTGAAGAATTATTGATATTCTATACTGGTTTGGCAGGGAAGCTGAATGAATAAACAGATATTTCCATTTTCAGGGTGTGCTGTCATTGCTGTGGATCCTGTGCTGAACTTTCTCTGTGTTCAGCAGCATCATGTCCTGAGTTCTGGATTGTCAGAACTCAAGTGGTCCTGTGCTGTTCACTCTCACAAGCTGTGTAAAGTCATCAGAGTTTTTATAGGGCAGCAGCAGACCAGAGAATAAAGAAATGGCTACATGGGTAGTCAGACAGTGTAGATTGTGTTCAAAGTGCACAAAGGGCTGAACCTGAAGCAAACAAATAACTTTATTGGGTTTTTGTTTGTGTGATCTCTTCAGCATCGCTATTATAGACCTGGGGAATGCAGCCCTTGCTCTGGGCTGTTACTGTGGCAAGCACAACCTGTAGATTTCCTCAAACTGATCATGCCAGGAGGATTATACCCCTTTGCCTCTTGCAAAACAAGGATTTAGGGTTTTCCTGTTGTTGCAGCAGAAATACAGCAGTAATTTACCTCTTCTGGCACTTAGTATAGGCAGTCTGGAATGCTGTGAGATAAGGGAGGCTTTCTTTTTTGAGGACATATATTGTTGTTTTTTTGGAGCAGTTCATATTCTCCAGGCAATGTTTGACAAATAAATAAAAGGAAAGAGAGAGTTAGTTAGGTGGAAATGCAAATGTGTGCCCCCAAGGTACAATAAGGATTGGTGCATGAGGGGCATTTTTGCAGCATGACTGTAGTGTGGATACAGACTCTACTCAGATTTACTGTTCTCCTCATATTTAAGAAACTCCATCTGTACTTGCAACTTATGTTGATGTTCTGCAAGTGCCATCCATTAAAATCAAAAATACAGCCTTTGCCATGCAGAAAGGCAGGAATTGATCCAGCAGTGAGCAGCAGGTGGTTTGGATGCTCTGTGGTGAAGTGTTGTGTTGGCTGCAGCCCTTCCTGTTTGGGTTTTGTTTATGCAGCAGATTTAGACAAATTATCTGAACCCATCACCAGTCGACGCCGGAGCTGCAAATGAGCACAACCACATGGGGATGTGGGCTACCCTTGTTTCTGTCTCATTTAATTCAGCCAAGCTTTCCTGAGCAGCCCTGTGCAGGTAAGTCCTGGCTATATTTGTGGGTATATTCAGGTGTGAATTGACACAAATTATTACAAATTAACCGAGCCTCACAAAAATTGTTGTGCTCATTTTTCTCTTGTTAGTGGCCAGTTACTGAATGAAATAAAGATTTTTTTCTTTCTTTCCCTGCTGTGAGTATTGGATGATATTATCTTGTAGAAAGTTGCTTTAGATGGTGGTAGGTGTGAAGATGTGAGTGTGTATTTGATGTGGAGGAACCACACATTAATTATTCCCTGTAATGGATTTTGCAGTGTGATGAGGCAAAGTAAGAGATTCCAGGCTCAGTGTCCACAGGTTTTTCCTGAAGGGAACAGGACATTCCTCTCGGTATGGCTGTGCTGGGCAGTGCAGAGCTGGGCAGCTCCTTGGCAGAAATTCAGAGGAGAGTGAAGACAAACGGCCAAAGTGCCGCTGGTGTCAGTCTGGGAGGGCAGAGGTGACTGCGACAGATGAGAGGGAGGCACAGCCACAGGGATGAGTGAGCAGGGCAGAAATGAAGAATGTAGGGAGGGAGGCCAAGAGAGCTGTTTGTTACGAGCTGCAGGAAAGAGGAGAGGTGGTTTGGGTTGGATACCAGGAGAGGCAGGAGCTGAGTTCGGGTCGGAGGTGGTGGAAGCTGCAGCAGCAGTTGGGGCTTGCCCAGCACTGCACTGGGGGATGCACAGCAGGGTTGGGATTGCTGAGCTCAGGCACTGGGGCCTCTCTGCCTTCCCTGGCCTTCCCCTGAAGCAAACAGCTTCCAGCCTCAGGGAGATCATTCCACACTTCCCTGGAGCAGCAGCTCCGGGCTGCCTTTGGTCTGTGGGCCAGACACAGACTTTGATCAGTGGTCGCCTCTCCTGTTGGGTGCCCAGGAGCAAATCCTTGGGATTGTTCCTGCAGGCCAGACTCCATCCCAGGGCATTCCTGGGCTGGCCTGTCCTGCTGGTGTGACTGCACATCTGGAGACCATCATGAACTTGTTGTCTTCCAGTGGTTGCTCAAATCATTGGACTAATTTTCCCAAGTTCTTGTTTTCATCACTATGCAGCCAAGTGTCATTTAGCTGATCCATCTGCACTGAAATCCTGTATTCCAAGCCCTTTCCTTGTTTTCCTTAAACAACTTTCCTTTGCATAAGACATTGGCTGTGCATAGCACCCTTTCTGGGACCAAGCTGGACATTTTTATTAGCAGCAGCTTGAAAAGTGTCTGTTTTCCATGTCTCCATCAGGACACCCTTTTCAGTAGGGCCCTGGCAATATGAGCTGGCAAGTGCCCTCAGAACAATGTCCAGAGCAAACATTTCTGGGGCTTGATTTAACAATGCAACACTTGCTGCCAGCAGTGATAACCCAAACCAGCTGTTGGGGTAGATTTACACCTATTCCCTCCAGGAATGGCTCAGATGAATTAATTTTATGAAAGACTATAATATACAATTTATGCACTGTAGCCCTCTTTCAGTTTTTTGCCTGTATTTATATATTGCAGCTCATTGGCAATGCAAACTTTGACTTAAAAAATGCCAAATTAGTTAGAAGACTAAATAAATGCTTTTTAAAAATATTGTGTCTGTATATATCTGCAGATTACAATATCCTACAGTGGGATGTTAACAAAGAAGATTATCCTGGGTCTTTGTGCCTTCAGTCTGTGAGGTTTGCCCAGGTGTGGGACTATACAGGTACTTAATTTAGTAATGAAAAGTCCAGAGTATTTTTCCATTTGGAAAGGACCCATCTCTTTCGAATGTTATGCAACCCAGTCATTTTGGTTTGGGTTTGCTGCAGCTGCCAAAGCCTTTCCTTAGAGTCAAGGTTCCAGCATGTTTTTCACTGAGACTTAGACCTCTGACACTCTGAACTTCCTTCACAGAGATCAGAAATACCAGCAGGACTAGCACATTGTTTTTATTGTCTCTTTCACTTTGAGACTTTCCAGTGAAATTTTCAAAGGTACATTGCCAAGGTGACATTTCAAATTAAAATGCATCAGCTTGGACAAGAGAGCAGCAGAGTGTTCTCAGGAGAGAGGGAAAGAAAATATCCTCGTGGAGAGTGGAGAAAGCACAAAGCAGGGTCTGTTCTTTCCTTCGTGGGAGTTTTGTTGCGGAGTTTTATGAGTGGAGGGTTTGGCCCCTTATTTAAGAATCTTTTGAGAGATTCTGACTGTGTGAAGCTCAGCCTGTCAGGAATTCTCTCCTGGGTGTGTTGAGAGCAAAAGTGCCCAGCAGCTCAACTCCACATTGTGTGGCTGCTCCGTTCCTGAGGGCCACAGGGAAAGGTTCCTGCTCAGTTCACTCACTGCAAACATTGGGAAATGTGATAGATGACCTTGCTGCAGTGTGAGATAGTTGGAAGAATAATCTCTTTATTGGTGGCAGATTGTTGGGGTGCTACAATCAGCCCTGTTGTAATTCCTTTGGGCTGAGTAGGTTTGATGGCTCTTGTGTTCCTGTCACAGGCTGTTGCTACACCCTCAGAAATACTTGGTTGTGAAATTATTGAATTGCTGAATGAGCTTTTGTTCTGTCACCTACCAGACTCTGAATGCTCTGTTGTGCTCTGGGAGCTGAAATCCCTCAGTGCATCCCCAAACCCTCCCCAGTTGTTACTGACGGTGCAGCGTGTGGAGGCTCATTCAGGTGCAAAGCACGGGCTGAACTCTGCTGCTCTGACAGTTCAGGGAGCTGAGGGTGCATTCCCCCCATCCTCAGGCTGCTCCCTTGAACCCTTGTCTTCCCCAAAGTCTTTCCCTGCATCCACTGCCAGCTGGAGCCGCCGTGCTGTTCTCTGCGTCTCATCAACTTTCCAGCTCCCAGCTGACAAAATGTTGCCTCTGTTGCTGATGTCTCTGCATTTCTGCCTGTGAGGGGACGTTTGGCCCGTGTGACCCTGACTGCTGTCGGTAATGGATCGCACATTGTGCGGAGCGAGTGCCTGCTGGGCTCTGGGAGAGGCTGGGGGAGGCTCTGGGATTCCAGAGGGATTGTTTGCACAAACGCGTTACGCCCCTGGGCTGCCGAGGGGGTGGGTGTGTTTGTCCCCGATAAAAGATTGGCTTCTGCCCCTCATCTTCCCCAGCAGCCAGAGGAGCAGGGAGCTGGGACTCCCCACAGCTCTGCAGGAGAAGGGAGAAGCCCGTTTGCTCCTAGAAATGGGCAGGAAGGACTTAAATTATCTTTTCCTCACCATTTTCTGCACAATGGCTCTGAAGCTGAACTGTGTCAGCTCCATGTCAGTGGCAGGGCTTGGATATGTTGTTACAGCAGCTCTTGTGCTTTCAGCTGTGGTAAGTGAGTAGCATCACAATTAAACACTGAAAAATTCTGGTTCCAGCTACTTACAGGAGTCCCTCTGCTTTAACTCTGTCAGTTTTCAGTGGGAATTTGGTAGGATTCAGGCAGACTGGAATCATGATGATAAAGTTCATTCTTTTCCATCTTTGATATCTGATTTCAGCTTAGGAATGACTTCGATACCTAACTTATTATTTTGCTTTCTAGCTTGTAACATTCTTTATTTCTGCCTTGAAAACTGAGCATATTTTACTTTTGTCCATCAGCTGCTGTGAGCCATCTTCTTTTTCAAAGAACTGAATGCTTCTAATGTAATATTGTAATGTTTTCTTCCCTGTTACCTGATAGCTCTCAAAGGTGTGATGTGATTGATGGACAGACTTCATTCCCAATACACCAGAAATGTTTTATTTCCCTTTTATAAGAAAGTGTTCATTATGTTTATTAAGAAAAAAATAAAGGATATTGCACTGTGTTGATATATTGCATAAGTATGGCAATAAACATATTGAACCAATATTGCAGTGTCCTTAGGACAGGATGTTGTGTAAATTAATGTAATTCCTACAAGCAGTTAAGTAACAGGTCAGAACAGAAGAGATTTAAGAAACCTGTTAATTACCTAAATATTCAATGATATTCACAGCATTTTCCACTTGGTTTTAGAAAACCTGTAAATCATGTTTTGTGCAGGATGTACAACATGTGGAGTTAAAAGGGGTTTCTTTCCCACAGCCTGGAATGACAAGCTTCACTTATGTGCCATACTAAAATGTTATAAATTAGTAAGAAAAATACAGAGATTAAAATCCAGACAGAGACAATAGAGTCTAGGAGAGGATAAGGCAGTAATAAACCAGGAAGTAGAGGTGATTGGAATTGAAAATTAACAGTGATCAATGGAGAGGGATTCTTTCCACACACATCCTTATTTTTTCCCCCCTTCAAAACTCAGTGCACAAGAAAAAAGGAAACTTTCCACTTTTTCCCTGGCACAACAAGTGAGGAGATGAGAAGCAATTTAATTTAAAGACTTCCTTGTGTCCTGCCCACTGAACAGCACCCTCTGTCTCGCCCCCAGCCTGTCAGCATGGTGGAACACGCCGAGTTTCTGAAGGCTGGGAAGGAACCCGGCCTTCAGATCTGGAGGGTCGAGAAATTTGATTTGGTCCCAGTGCCAAAAAACCTGTATGGAGACTTCTTCACTGGGGATTCCTACCTGGTGCTGAACACCATCAAGCAGCGCAGCGGGAACCTCCAGTACGACCTGCACTTCTGGTTGGGTGAGTGCTGGGAGTGTCCCTGCACAGCTGGGAGCCCAGAGTCACCCCTGAGCCTCTCTGCTCCAGCCATGGCCAGAAATGTTACCCAAGGAAAGAAAAAGCAGCACAGTGAGAATGCAGTTCTGGGGGTAAATAGCCCTACTCATGTCAAATGTTTGTGTGGGCTCTGCAATAGAGAGTACAGCCACCTCTGATCCCAAACCCAGCTTTTCCTGGCCAATGGGACAGGTAAGTTCTGCAGAGGTTCACAGGGAAGACAAGATCTCAGGTGAAATGTCTGTCTGAAATCCTTTCTGCCTGGAAGGAGGGAGGTCAGCTGTGTTCCTCCTGATCAGGGAGTGGGATTTTTCCCTCTCCTAAGTGCCCTCTGCTGTCCATGTCACAGAGTACCGTGCCACGACTTCCCCACAGCCTGCAAACCCCAGGCTCTTTGACAGTATCACAGTTAAATCTGCTTTCTCCTCGTGTGTTTGCACAGTTGAATGCAGAGGCAGACCCTGCATCCCCTCCCAGTGTCTCTCTCCGTGTTTCAGGTGATGAAAGCTCTCAGGATGAGCGTGGGGCTGCTGCCATCTTCACTGTGCAGATGGATGAGCACCTGCAGGGGAAGGCTGTGCAGCACCGTGAGGTGCAGGGCCACGAGTCCCCCACCTTCCTGGGCTACTTCAAATCTGGCATCAAATACAAGGTGGGTGACAACTGAGCCGAGTCTGCAAGAAATGGCATCCTGCCCAATTCCCAGGAGAGTGAGAATTGCCCTTTTTCCAGTTGTTTAAAACCCATTTTCAGCCAGATGTTTTCAATGAGTTGGAACTGAACAGGGTGGAGAACAGCAGATCCCAGTGGGAGAAATTTGGCTGAATTAATAATACACAAGGAAAGCCCCAGAAAGTTTTAGGAATCGAGATTTTGTTTTTCTTCAAGAGGCAGAGGAAAGAACAGTCCCAAGGCACCTGGAATGAATTTAAGAAGCAGCAAAGTTAGTGGGAAACGCCTACCCAGGAGATTTGATTTCTCCCCACTTGCATAACAGTTTGACCTTGCAGTCTCTGTGCTTAGCCCACCCTCCCAGCATGTGCAATGTTTTGGTAAAGGAGATGAACAGTAGTGGGAGTTACTCCTCCCTGCCATCACAATAAAGTGGGATAGAAGTGAAAACATGCAGTCAAGCAGTTGTGTCTGTTAGGAATTCAAAGGCACAGGGAAAGTGATAGCAGGTCACATGCTTGCAAAGTGCTCACATTGCCTCATGTCTGAGACTTTCCTGATCTTTCTGGTTTGTTTATTTCCCACTTGTTTGTTGTTACTTTTGTTCATTTAAAGTTGGTTGTGCTTTTTTTGAGGGTAACTGACATGGGTCCTGTTGCCTGCATTGATAAATAATTTTCATTGTCTGTCAGCAGAGAAAGTGAGTCCTGAGCTTGGGTTAATTTCTGCTAGGCAGGACGTGTTATACACATGGGAATACACTCTTCCCCCAGTCCTGGTGTGAATCCTTGCTCCTGTGTTTCCCCCAGGCTGGTGGTGTGGCTTCTGGCTTCAGGCACGTGGTTCCCAACGAGGTCACTGTGCAGAGGCTGCTGCAGGTCAAAGGCAGGAGGACAGTCCGAGCCACGGAGGTCCCTGTGAGCTGGGACAGCTTCAACACAGGGGACTGTTTCATCCTGGACCTGGGCAGTGTGAGTACCACGTCAGAGGCAGGTGTGGCAGAATTCCAGGGGCGGGAGGTGTCTGACCTTCACATAAGTTTTATTTTCCCCCACTCTGCTGAAGCCATCTCAGTGCTGAGCATCCTGAAACACTGACATTGTTCAGTCCCAGCTGGGTCCTGTCTCACCTAGGGACATGCTGTCCTGCTCTGACACGACTTTCTCCTTCCCCCAGAACATCTTCCAATGGTGTGGCTCCAAGAGCAACCGCCAGGAGCGGCTGAAGGCCACAGTGCTGGCCAAGGGGATCCGGGACAACGAGCGCAACGGGCGCGCCAAGGTCTACGTGTCAGAGGAGGGATCCGAGCGCGAGGAAATGCTCCAGGTTATTCCCTCTGTCCCTTTGTCCCTGCTGGAGTGGCAAGTGGCGTGTGTGGAAGAAAGGTGGGGTGGGTGGTGTGTGTGGTATAAACACACAGCTCAATGCAGACCTGGTCCTCTGCCCCATTGGGACATCAGAGGGAATTTACGTGACTGATCTGGAATTCTCTTCCACTCATTCTCTTGGCTGGAGCACCTGGGAAAGAAGATCCTCTTGGACTGGCTGGTAATGATTTTTCTCTCCCTCACAGGTTCTGGGACCAAAGCCCAGTTTGCCAGAAGGAGCTTCTGATGAGACCAAAACTGACACAGCCAACAGGAAGCTGGCTAAGCTCTACAAGGTAATGAGGAGCCCTGCCATAACTCTGGGGAGAGTGGAGTGATCTTTGTGAAATTGGATGGAAGTGCAATAGCAGAGAGGAACTTAGTTGCTCTGAGTCCTACTCCTGCCTCACTCTGCTTCTTAACAAGTTTTATGTATGAACCTTGGTTGCTTGCACTGCATGTCCATGTACTTTCTGTTGGTTTGTCACCACTTATGACTGTAGTGAGACAGCTGGGACTTTCAGGAATTACTGAGAGAAAGGTGGAGTGTGAAACAAATAAGGGAAAAAGGGAGTTTTCCTCTGCTGTCAGGCATTGTGTTAGGAAAGTGACAGGAAAGAACTAGAAACAGTGAGCCTGAGAAGCAGGATCTGCCCCTTCAGTCCCTGTGTGCTGTTGGTTTGGTTTAGAAGATACTTCCTTTGCATTGAGGATATTTCCCATTTTGGACCAATCCACCTGGTCCCTGCTTCGCTAGAAATAGTTGAAATCTTCAGAGTACGTGTTGTTATGTTTTTGCCATACTGTTGCTGTGTCAGAGGTATCCTGTTTGAAAACAATAGTGCCTGCAGCAGCCAGCGCCTTCAAATGGATTTCCCTTCCCCTCCCTGAGTTCTGAGCTATGGCCACGGAGCAGCAGGGAGCAGAGAGTGCCTTATGTGAGCTCTGTGCTGTGTTGTCACAGGTCTCCAATGGGGCTGGGAACATGGCAGTGTCCCTGGTGGCAGATGAGAACCCCTTCTCCCAGGCAGCCCTGAGTACAGATGACTGCTTCATCCTGGACCACGGCACAGATGGAAAGATCTTTGTTTGGAAAGGTACCTGAGAGAACCAGGGAGAAAAGAATTAATATCATAAATAGAAATAAATATCTCTCAGCCATCACAACAGGCATGGAAGAGAATGAACAATGGTCATTTGTTATTTGGCATCATTTATCTGGAAGGGTGGGCCCTTCTACTTTGGCAGAAGGTACCTGGGACAGTTTCTGCTCTGGGTAAAAAATCCTGACCCCATTTCTCTCTATTTTCATCAAAGGCAAAGGTGCCAACTCTGAAGAGAAGAAGGCAGCACTGAAAACAGCCTCAGAGTTCATTGACAAGATGGGTTATCCCAAACACACCCAGGTAAGGACCTGTGGCAGCCCCAAGCACTGGGGTCACTTTTCTGCCACATGGGCCAGGGACTGCGGAGCATGGATGGCCCAGGGCACGTGTCCCTGTCGAGTGGCTCCTGTTGTGGGAGATCTGCTCTGTTTTGGAAGGTTCTGCAGTGCTGCTCCTGGGCTAAAGCAGCATTTACCCCAGCACAACTGGTAGTTTAAGTTTCTTATTCTCAGATACTCTTTTACCTTTGCCATGACTTATTCTAAGAGTGAAGAAGAGTAGATAAACCTGCTGTTCTTAGGGAGATGGTTCTAAAGGCTCATTCCTTTCAGATCCAAGTCCTCCCTGAGAGTGGTGAGACACCTTTGTTCAAGCAATTCTTCAAGAACTGGCGGGACAAGGACCAGACAGAAGGGCTGGGGCAGCCTCACGTTTCTGGCCATGTTGCCAAGATTGAGCAGGTCCCTTTCGACGCAGCCACCCTGCACAGCTCCAAGGCCATGGCTGCCCAGCACGGCATGGAGGATGATGGCTCTGGCAAGAAACAGGTCAGTGGTGGCACAATCCCTCTGGGAGGCTTTCCAGACTTCTTTGCTACTTGATGGCATTGCTGCAAGAGCAGCAAGACAAAAGGAGGCCAGAGAGCAATCAACGCTGAAGTCTTGAAAGCCCTGCAGAAAAGTGGGGTTGATTCTGACTCCACGATTTCCCAGCACTGTGGACATGGGTTTATTCCTCCTCCTCCTGATTATTCTCCCTGTTGCCATCGCATCTATGAATGTCTTGGAGCACTTGGGTTCATGGCTTTGAGCATAGAAGCAGGAGTGGAGTTGGGCTTAAACGGGCTGGGGGCAGTCCAGAAGCCCACAGCGGGCCCGGCCGAGGTTTGGCTGTTTCAAAAGGCCCCGAAAAGCCTCAGAGCTCCGTTCGGGACCGGCCCCTGGAGCGGATGGGAATTGTCCCGTCAAGTCCCGGCAGAGGGCGCGGCAGCACCGCCGGCTCCGGGATGCGGGATTTGGGGATAACGCGGGCCGGCCATGGGCTCGCTCTGCAGCGCCTCTGCTCCTCTCCCGCCAGATCTGGAGAATAGAAGGCTCCGAGAAGGTGCCGGTGGACCCCGCCACGTACGGGCAGTTCTACGGCGGGGACAGCTACATCATCCTGTACGATTACCAGCACGACGGGAAGCGGGGACAGATCATTTACACCTGGTACGGGACTTACCCTGGGGCAAGTCAGGAAACGCTGGGGCTGCGTGGGGCTGCGAGTCCACTCGGAAAATCGATCACTGCTGGTTCCCACTTTCAGAGGAACTTTAGGGGATAAAGTTTCACCCTAGATAACTTTCCCTTGCAAACAAAACAATACCAGAGGTCTGGAATGTTTCATTTGAAGTGGAACAATGGAGGGAATTACTGTGTGAGCTATTTTTTATTTCCATTTCCCCCCCACTGGTTATTACTCCCTTCTTTGGACCAAGCTCTGCTTATCTAGGAAAGTGCTGCTTATCTAGGAAAGGTTCTTATCTCCCCCTGTACTCGCTGTGCTACAATACAGGATAAGGAATTTCTCCTTTGTGTTGAAGGAAGTGGTGCAGAGATTCAGTAACAAAGGTTCCTTACCTCCTCTTGATCTCTGTAAGGTGAGTGTGTGGGGGGAAAGGCTGAGAATAAAGCTGGGATTTGGCCTTGTTCCCCAGGCAGGGCGCCGACTCCACGCAGGATGAGATTGCAACCTCTGCATTCCTCACAGTACAGCTGGATGAGGAGCTGGGAGGCAGCCCCGTGCAGGTAAAGAGACCCAGCAGAAACCAACCCCAACACTGGGGGTATAAAGAATATATATACACACATATATATACATGTATATTAAACACCTGGCCCAGCTGGGTGCTCTGTGAATATTCCAGCTCGACAGAGGGTTGTAAAAGCCATTTCTGGTTAGTTTTGTGCTCCTCAAAACTGACAGCAAGTTTCTTTTTCTTCAGAAACGAGTAGTGCAAGGAAAAGAGCCCCCTCACCTGATGAGCATGTTTGGTGGAAAGCCCTTGGTTGTTTACAAGGGTGGAACCTCGAGGGAAGGAGGCCAGACTGCACCTGCGGCAACGCGGCTGTTCCAGGTCCGCTCCAGCACCTCTGGAGCCACCAGGGCAGTGGAGGTACGTGGAGGGACAGTCAGCCTTGGTGTTGTGTGTACAGCCCATGATGGGAACATGATCCACTGAAGAGTTCAGTTCCCTCCATGGAAGAGGAACTTGGGCCACGACAGCCCCACTGCTCTGAGAGAAAACGCACACAAACGCCTCTGTGCAACAACAAAGGGGAGAGTAAATCCTGGGGAGGGGAGGGCAGTGGTTTATGGCTGCAGGAACTCCCCAGGATTCCAGCTTCAAGAGATCTGTCCTTGTTGACACAGAGGGGTTGGTGTTAATGATTGATCAGTACTGGCAGCAGGGACTGCTCTGCCATGGGCTCCCCGGTGAGCTCCTAAATCTCCTGCCATAACCACCAGGACTGGCACAATGACAGCCAGGCATTCCTGCTATAGGTCATGTGTGCCTGAAATCTGTACACACTGAAACATTTAATTACTCTTCCCATGTGGAAAATCTAACTTATCATTTGGATACAGGGAATATACAACACATCTGACAGCTTTAGATGCTCATATGGAAAATCTTGTTTGCAGTTTATTCAACTGTAGATTCTGGTTTGATTTTGAAGTAATAGGCTCCCTGTAGAGGATGGTTACACCTGACACCTGCAGTATTCCTTCTTTTCAGCTGGATCCTACAGCCAGTCAGCTGAACTCCAATGATGCCTTTGTCCTGAAAACTCCCTCTGCTGCCTACCTGTGGGTTGGCCAAGGAGCCAGCAATGCTGAGAAATCAGGAGCACAGGAGCTGCTGAAGATACTGGGAGCTCGCCCAGTACAGGTTGCTGAGGGCAAAGAGCCAGGTGAGGGGGTCACAGTGGAGTCTGCGATCGTTTCTGTGTAGCTGCACATCCTCAGCAATTATTTAATGGATATTTTTTCTCCCAGAACGAGATGTGGACATGGGCAAGAGGGGCTTCTCAGGGGCATTTTCATTGTTTAACAGCACTCTCGTGTATGTCTGCAGGCCATTGGGACTTTCTGACCCAGAAGAATGCTTCAAGTCCTGCCCAAACCATAACCCTGGTGTGGGTTCCATGAACAGGAGAAGCATCAGTCTCTCTTTTTGTTTTCCAGACAATTTCTGGGCAGCCTTGGGTGGCAAAGCTCCGTACCGCACCTCGCCCCGCCTCAAGGACAAGAAGATGGACACTCACCCCCCGCGTCTCTTCGCCTGCTCCAACAAGAGCGGCCGCTTCACCGTGAGTGTCTGGGGGGATTCATTCAGCATCCACCTGACAGGGCTGGGAGAAGCTCAGGCCCAGCTGCTCTGAGCCCCCCACCAGCTTACACCTGATCTTTCTTTGTGTGGTCTGTCCTGTACAGATAAAGTAAATGAAGCCTGTGCTCATCATAACCCTGTTTTTTAGATTGAAGAAGTTCCTGGAGATCTGACTCAGGATGACCTTGCCACAGATGATGTGATGCTCCTGGACACATGGGATCAGGTATGTCATGTTTACAGGGGGACAAGAGGAGCAAAGAATAGGCACAGATTGGCTCTAGATCAAGACCTGAACCACAAGAGCCAGAGGTGCTGTTGTATTACAGATTCAGCACACATCAGCCACAAGGCAACTCAGAGCTGAATTTTGATGTTTTATAGAAAAATGTTCAAATATCTGCTACTTTCCCCTGATGTTAAGCTAGTGTAGAATTTGTTCAAGAGTCTACAATTCACGTAAATAAAATGCAGGGGAAAAAACTTCCCATTATTGACCAATTGAGCCTTGGTCATGTTGGTCAACAGCCCAGGCACACCAACATGAGGATTTTCTGGTTTGTGTCACACTCTGTTCACTGAGGCTTCATCTAAATTATGCCTTCATAAAGAGAATGATTGATGCTGAAGTAATTAATATTTTTATCTTTAGGTCTTTGTATGGATTGGGAAAGATGCCCAAGAAGAAGAAAAGACTGAGGCATTGAAGTCTGGTAATGTCACATTTTCCTCTGTGAACTATCCCTTTCTCATTTTCCCACTGTGTGATCATGACTCAGGCAATTTGTATTCTGACAGGCATAGATAAAACCATAGGGTACAAACTTTCAGTGGGTATTTTTGTTCAAATGGCCGATGTGAAGCTGCCTCTCTGGCAGCCATTTAGCCCCAGCTGAGGTGCTGCTCTGCAGGCCTGGTGCTCAGTGAGATCCCTCCCTGTGTCCCCAGCCAAGCGCTACATTGACACAGACCCCTCCACGCGGGACAAGAGGACCCCGGTGACCATCGTCAAACAGGGCTTTGAGCCTCCCACCTTCTCTGGCTGGTTCCTGGGCTGGGACGATGACTACTGGGCTGTGGATCCCCTGCAGAGAGCAATGGCAGATGTGGATGTGTGAGCAATGTTTGAAACAGAGCAAGTTCAGTGCCTTCAATGCCTTCAAGAGCTCCTTCCTCCTGCAGGATGTATGTTAACGAGGGAATGATGTTAATAGCCAATTAGCTGTGCAATAATTTCTGAAAACAATCATGACCAGTCACTGACCCTACTCCTTGCTTTGATTATATTTAATACAATAAAGCTTGTATGAAATATGGGAAGAACAGAAATGGTGGGGTTTGTTACAAAGAAGAAAACATTAAAGAGCAGATGTAGATCCCATGTTTGAACACATCTTAGAAACCAAAACCTTCTTTAAGCCATCTTTTGCACATAGACTTTTTAGTAAAACGTTACAGAAATTATTTTGAGAAGTTTGGGACTGCTTTGCTTTCCCCTCTTCAGAATTATATGCGTTTGAGACCCTGATAAACAGTATTTTACTTTTTCAGAAACTCACTCATTAGTAAACAGCATGTTTTTTATTCAGGATGAGAGCAAAAAAGCATCTTGTGGTATCAACAAGAATTCACAGGGGTGGCACCTGCAGCAGCAGCGGGAGTTACAGGGTGACTCATCTTCCCCAAGGATTAACCTGGAGCTGTGCTGTTCTCTGCTTCCCACTCCAAGTGCCTGAGCACAGCAATGCTAATTATTCCAGCTTTGTTAACTGTTTCTCCCGCTCCCAGCCAGAAGTTAGGCTCAGCTTACATCAGCTGCCACCTTGACAAACACAAAGTATATTGCTTTGGTGATGCAGAGGAAAACCTGCCCAGCAGACAGGCAGAAAAACAACAGCACTTGGGCATCTCCTGCCAGTGACAAAGGCACAGCATGTCGAGGCACAGGTACCCAGGCCTAAAACACCTGTAAATACAGAGCTGATTGGAGCAGAAAGGGCATAAGAAACTACTTATGGAGTTATGCTGGCCAGTGGGAGAAGGGCACTTACATCAGTGATCCTGGCATTTCAGTTCCACTGCCTCGTCCCAGATTCTAAAGATGTCAGACTCAGTGCTGGTGGCAGCCTGAAGAGTCTTCCCTACGCTGACTTCACTGACTTCACTTCTTCTCTTATTAATCCGTTCTACAGGGGTACAAAACAGGAAGTTTAACAGCTTGGGTTATTTGAGCTGAGGCCCAGCTGCTTTGAGGATGAAATGTAAGCCCTTATTGACACAACAACCACTCCAGGTCTGCACAGAGCAGCACCAACAGGTAAAGCACCAGTGCAGCACCTTCTGTTAAACACCACTTCTCCCAGGTGCTAGTTACAGACATGGCATTTCCTAGAGAAATAAGGTTGTAGATCTGGATAAAATGCAGCACTTTGGTTTTTGAAAAATATTTTTAGGAGAAACAGATGCAGAGCCTTTTCAGTGCTTTAAAGCAGTGCAACTCTATGCAGACACAGCCTTATAACAACAGCAGCCCATCAGTGACCACAAGCATGTTGTATCCATAACTACGGCATGTTTGTGCCATTCCTGGGTGGCAGCAAGACAGAAAGTTTCACTAACAACTGTTTCTCATCAATGGGGACTGGTTTAGAGAACAGGAGCCTGATTTTCAGGAGCCCCCTGGGACACTATTCCACTTCCCTTGCAGGGCTACAGACCCATTTTGTAGAAGGAATAATTCCAAATGTTGGATCACCTCTACCACAACTGGTTTTCTATTCTATTTGAAAAGGAGATTTTGGATTAGAGGTGTTTCATCCAGAAAAATATGGATAAAGCTTATTTAAGATCACAACCTGCTTGTACTCCTTCTGAGAGGCTTTCAACTTCAAATATTGCGATTGCCCACATTCACAAACATTACATACAAGTTCTATAACACACTCAGTAAAACAAAAAGGTTCCTCAGCAAACCCACTTTGCTAACACTGCCACAAGCTACAATACACAGGGAATTCAGTGCTGCAAACATGGGCTGACCCCGAGCTCGCCCCTCCCAGCCTCCCTACTCCGTCACACCTAGGAGGCCCTGCAGGATGTTTATGGGCAGGGGGAAGACGATGGTGGAATTCTTCTCGGCAGCAATGGTGGTCAGGGTCTGCAGGTACCGGAGCTGGAGAGCAGCAGGAGACTCCGTGATCACCATGGACGCCTCCTTCAGGGCCCTGGACGCGTTCATCTCGCCCTCGGCCGCGATCACCTGGGGAGGCAAACGGCTCAAACTGAACTCAGTGCTCAAACTGAGCTCAAAACAGGAGGAACAGGGAATCCACAGGCTGATCTCAGCCCTAGGCAGGTACCACAGCCACTGCCCAGTACCCTGCTAAGTGACCTGCCCTGGGCATGTGCTTTCACCAGGCACAAGCTGCTCCTGTTTTCTCTCCAGGCCCCAGTGCCTGCTATCCTCCCATGCAAAATGCAGGATCACAAAAGCTGGCATCAGGTCTTGAGAATGCAATGCAAGTATTTATTCTATCGTCAAAAGCTTTTGTGCTTCTTCCAGCACTGCCTCTCAAAACCAGAGGCACACATATCCCCACAGATAGCTGAAAATACTTTCTCCCTCAAGCTGTACTTTTTTGTATCTACAAGGACTTGAGAGGGAATGGTGTATTTCTTACTTGGGAAAAACCAAATGCAGCCCCCAGGCTGATGTCATTACCTTGGCTCTCGCCTCCCGGGCAGCCTCTGCTTCTGCAGCCATGGCTCTCTGCAGCTGGACCGGTAACTTCACATCCTTGATCTCCACACGTTCCACCTTAATGCCCCAATCGTCTGTTGCCTCATCAAGTGTGGCCTACAGAAGGCAGGACAGGTAAGTGAAGCCACACACCTGCCTCAAACTAATGCCCAAATTTGAAGAATGACCAATAAACCAAATAAATTCTCCTCAAATTCTCAGACCTTCAGGGCTTTAGTATTTGTAATATGATTTGACAGCTATAAGAGCACAACTGTTTTAAAGTAACAAAAACCCCCAGAGCTTGGTTAATGTGTTGAAGGAATTCTGTGGCACAGTTTCCTTCCACAGTGAAGGACTGACACAAGGATCCAGGGAAGCCATCCTCTCCTGTATCCCTCATTCCCACGTGCTAGCCCCACTGGCTCTTATTGCTTTAGTCCCTCATTCTTATTTTACAGAGTGCCCTCTCAAGAGATCGTGTCAGGGCTTTGCCTACAGCTCCAAATCACAACTGATCACTTAGAGATAAAATAAATCCCCACCTTTAAGTTATCCATGGGATTGCTGCTTTACCTGCTGTTTGATGGATTGCTCCAAGATGCTCATACCTGCATGCTGTGGGCAATTTCCTCACGGTCAGAGAGGATCTCAGAGAGGCTTTTGGTGCCCAGGACATTCCTCAGGGTGGTCTGTGCCAGGAGCCGGGTGGCTGAGTCGGCGTTGGTGATGTTTGCCACGGCCAGGGTGGCGTTCTGCACCCTGTAATAAACCACTCCATCCACGTTAACTGTCACCGAGTCCTTGGTCAGGATCTGAAAAGCAGTGGGGAAAGTACAGAATATTCCATAAATACAAGGTTAATTATTAGGACAATCACGTATTTGTTTTACTACACCAAGTCCTGGTTTCCCACTGCCTTGAAAACAAAAGTCCTTATACACATATGCTGCATGTGAACGTGCCCCAGTGTTCACAAACCTCCCAGTACAGCTTTGCAAAGCTGGGACTAAATATGGGATTAGAAACTTCTCTGTGAAAAGTACATTCCATTCACTTTGCCCTAATGTTATTTTTAACCCACTTCCTCGAATTCACAGACGGATCTGCAAGTCATATCAGTGACAGGAAAAAGAGAAGAGGCAGAAATTATTTACTCTGAAAGTCTTCTTCACCTGAGAAGGTTTAACCAGTGGTTCTGGCAAGGAATCACACCCAGGCAGGTCCCCGTGCTGCCTTTCAGTGGGGTTTCGCCAGGGCTGTGTGAGACAGCCTGACAGCAGGGCTGTGGGGACTGTGCTGCAGAAATGCAGCCTCCTGGGACAGGAGGGTGACACTGCACAGGGGAGCTCAGAGAACCAGAGAACCTCGTTCCATGGTACACAATTCCCTTCAAGATTTACCTGCCCTGTCCCTTCCCAAACTACCTCTTTTAGCAGGCTTTTCATAACACAAAAGCTGAAGAATGAGTAGCATGCACAGAAATCATGTTGAACAAATAAAAATTGATTTCTGCCTCTATGTAAGGAACACAAACAAACCTAAATCCATAAGCATAATTTAATCAAGTCAAAAGAAAAACTGGATTACTGATGGCCTCACTAATGATACATCAGCAGCTGCAAGCACATTCTGCCTGCCAGTGATTAGGTTTCTCCCAATTACCCTTTAGAGTGTACCAGGACAGCTGCCATTTATCTCAATCTACAACTTACCATGAGCAACAAACCCACGAGCAGATCTGATAGGAAACAGATGCACCACACAGGTTGCACGGAGCATCTCTGTGTCTCAAAATGCACCTGATACATGAGTGATACAGTTATAACCATCAGGACACAATTGTTCACTAACTTATTTTAGAGGGAGGGTTGGGTTTTATTCTTTTGTTATCCATCGAGTTGGCAGCACTGAGTTCAGCTGGCTTAATGCTCTGGAGACATTCTGCTACAAAGTTAGGATGTCCAAGGAAAATCTGACTAGAAATCAAAGTAATTCTTTTGTTCTTTAGGACGTGCCATGAGTGGCAGCACCTTCATCATGTTCCTGTGCAGGGCAGGGCACAGGAGCCACATGCACAAAAACCCAGTGAAGGGAGCTGACCACTCATTCCCCCAGTTGCTATAAAAAGCATTTGATGTATATTCCAATTTCATCCCATTACTTGAGCCAGTTTATACATGTAGATAAATTGGCACAGGACAGATCCCCGCTGCGCCTGGAAATCTTCCAGATTTCACAGAAGCAATTAGGGAATGTTGTATGAAGCCCAGCAGCCTTCGTTCCAAACCCCTCCCATTCCAGCTCTCAGGCAGTATTCAATTATCTCATTTGGTCCTCAGAGCATCATCTGTTTTCTTTCAGTGCTCTTCCTTACTGGATGACATTTCTAAGGGATATATGTATTCTTCACAATACATTGCACCTGCACAAGCAATCTGTATTCAAACTGTGATTACCCAATACTGAGAGGGGAGAAGGAAAAGCAAAATGCACAAATTTCTGCAAGGACTTTAGTAGATGCAAAGGCAAATGCAAACTCACCTCCTGAGGAGGGATATCAAAAGAGATGGTTCTCATATCAACTTTGATGAAGCTGTCTGTGCAAGGCAGGACAAAAAACAAACCTGTGCCAAAAAATCCATTCAAGAAGATGTGAAAATGGGTCAATAGAGCAGACAAAACTTGTTACTGCAATAAGGTGAAATCCAAGTGTTGTGGCTGTGCAGCTCTTTGTGAGGAGCTCAGCAGCACAACACTTGTTAGTGGCTTCCAGACCAAGGTAAGATTTTCAAAAATGCATGCTGAGAAAATTCAATTTATCTGGGTATCACTTACTTAGAGATTTTTAACATTTGGAAATAAAACAGCCCCAAAACTATTAACAACTACTTTAAAAAATGTTCCCCACAGAGTTATTTGTGGTGCCTAATTCTGGCAAGCATCAATCTCCTGCCTTCTGTTCTGGTGGCTCACTGGGGTGCTTCAGCTTTCCAGCAATGTGGAACATTGCAAAGCCTGGGTGAAAATCAAGGAAGAAGCCACTGCCCCTTTCTGTCACTTTGAGCAGCAGGAGCAACAGCTGAAAATAACATTCTTCCAGATCTCAGAGTTTCCAATATACAAAGACAACTTGTCAAAACTATCAAATACTCTAGTGGCTTCTGTTACTTTTGGAGGATATCAAGGCTTTCAGACTCATTGGGTTTAACTGATACATCAAACTTCTTTTTTCAAAGAACCCATTTGATGCCATTATTCCTCCCTTTACATTTAGTGCTTCTGATTCTGCCTGCAGATCATACATTAACAAAGGAGAGCTGGGTGGAATTAAGTTTGCTGTCTTCTCAATCCAGAGTATAAATCAGAACTTTATGAGCTGGAAGAGACCCACGAGGCTCATAAATTCCTGTTGTAACACATCCTCTTACTGGAAGTTACAGAATTCTTGAGAAATCCATTTGCCACTTTACTGCAATGTCTCTACACAATTGTTATTTTGCTGATGACTAATTGGCACAAATTGCTGTCCAGGACATACCTGGTCCCTTTGCTCCCCCTTTTAGGATGCGTCCAAGTCGGAAGATGATGGCTCGCTCGTATTCCTTGATAATCTGGAACAGATTGTTGGATGTCATGGACATGATGGATTCCAAATTATGTGCACACCAGGCTAGGACAGTCTTGAGTCTCAAATTTAATACACATTTCTCTACTGGCTGCTTTTGAGAATTTTAGCTAAAACTTTATTGTCAAAAAGCAAAGAGCAAAAGGAAAAAATCAGGACAATAATCCACAAGAAATATTCCTCAGACTCTCAACAGGATGGCACCTGGGCAGGTTCAGGCACCAGCAGCAGCCATCAGGAATATCCTGGCAACAGCACAACAAAGTGCAGCATTTGTGACCCAGCAGGGATTTTTCCAGCTCCAATTCTGATGCCACATCAGCCAAGCCAGGAGGAAATAACTCCTCCTGTCTGGAAACTGCAAACATCAACCTCAGAGTGATCACAGACAACACTGTGTCTTCAAATGTGTCACGTGCAGCCACATCTATGTACATAATTACAGATTTCTATTTACATACTTCATATTTAGATGAGTGATATACATGGAGAGATGTAAAAAAAATAAAGTATCAGTTCTTTAAGAGTAGTTATGGGCTCTTGCAATTATTCTGATCCTTCAAATGAGCTTATTTACTAATGACAGCTGGGCAGATGTAGTGAAGACACCAATGCAGGAATTATTTTGACCAAATATTGTAATACCACTTTTATTTTTGGTTTGAAGATGAATGCACTGCAGTGCTGGGGTCTGCTATAGCTCAAGAAAGAACAGAGCTAGATTAATTTTTGTTTATTTTCTCAATAAATCAAATTGAGAACAATAATAGCTACTCTGCATTGCTGAAAGTTTTAATCCAACTTAGCAGTGAACAATTTTACCTTTATGCACATCCATATTGATATAGGAAATGTAAGAACAGTGAAAAGAAGCGAGGTGATCACCAGGATCCATCCACACAGGCCGAGGCCAGAATCGGCATCATCTACAAAAGAGCAGAAATTGTCACTTTTTTAAACCAAGAGTGCCTATTAAAGTGCCTAAATTGGATATTTATGTTGAATGTTCCTTGAAATAAGTCACTGTTAGCACTACTCCTCTGGCCAAATGCATTAGGTTTAGATCAGAAATCAAATTAAAAGCCAAATTCTGCTTTGATTTTCATCGGTCTCTAAGTTGTGCAAGCAGCTGAGGGCAGCATGCTGTCCAAGCAGCATTCATGCAGATGTGTACCACATTGAAGTTTCAATTCCCAAATGCCTTTCTCTCCCCCAAGTTCTTCTAGCAGAGTGACTCACAGGCAGCAGTGGAAATCATGTTCCTTTTTTTTCTGACAAGTCAGAGGAACCTCATGTAAGGAGAGGAACACAAATACCCCCCAGCCTGCCAGCTCTGGGACAGCATCGCTGGAACTTGGGTTCTGTTCCAGCTCTAACGGCTGCAGATCTGAGGAAACCACAATTCTCAGACCCGTTGGATCTGGGAAGTTGGATAAGATGAGGTACAAGATTAGCTGGATGTGAAATAAGGCCTCCATAAAGAATTCCTTGGCCATTCCTTCCTCATGCCTTATTCCCCTGCACGGAATAAGGCAATGGAAGACACCAGCTGAGGGTAACTCTGGGATCAAATAACGAGCTGGTGGTTTCAAAAGCTACCCAGCTAAAGCCATGACAAAATGTGGCCTGGGAGGCATTCACAGAGCTACAGGAAGTTCCTTATCCTGCCAGCTAAGACTCCTAAGGGGCTGCCAGGAGCCTGCTGCCAAGCAGGGATGTCCCAGGGTGACATCCAGCACTCACAAACATCACCTTCCTACTCTGGAGATTCGGAATTTCATGTGGAAGTCACACCTCAAATGATATCAAATTTCAAGATCGAGCAAAGAGGACACTTTATTTTAGCACCAATGTGTTGTTTTTCACAATAGAAGAAGGGAGAGAGATGCTGTCCTGTGGAAAACTCTATGAGATACAAGACACATGCCTGGCATTTGTGGGATGAGCTAGTTCTGCAGCTCCTGGAGGTGATCCCCATCCCTGTCCACCCCACAGGCTGAAAACAAAGGCTTGACCCCACACAAAGTGCTGGCTGACAGTGTCCCTAAACCTGCCACTGGAATTTTCTCTGAGCTAAAAGACAGGCAAGCCCCCACCTTGGATTTATAGCCTGCTGTGGTGGGCAAGTCTAAGCAGGCAATAAAAAAATGCAAATATTCTTGAGCAACCTCTTTAGGAAAAAAACCACAAGAAGAAAGACTATTAAAAAAATAAAAAACTTAATTGAATCAGCCTTCAATGCCTTTAAGGCTGACTGGAACAGTTACCATTACTTTAGCACGAAATTATCACTTGGACCATCAAACTGTATTAAGAATTTATAGTACACACTTAGTGCTGGAGGCTAAGATGGAAGGGGAAAGTTCTCGTTACAGCTTGAGGTGTGGCACATGGTTCATTTGTGATTTATTTCCTTCTGCAAAGTCTCTACAATCCAAACAACACACCACTGTCAAACACCAAAATGTGCCCTGACTGAAAGCAAAATGCCAATTCCAAAGTGAATTGCGTGTCTTCACAGATGCTTCACAGAGCATTTCACATGGGAAATACCCAAAATTTCGACATCCAATAACCAAAACTATGTCTAATGCCACTTACTCCGTATTTTATTGTGATCACATGAGAGCTGCAGGAGAAACCGCCTCAGCAGCGTGTTCAGAAAGGCTTGCAGAGACAAGATTGGCACCGACGTGACCATGGTGAGGTATTAATGTCTAACATAGTTACACATGAAATGCAGATCCTCTCCAAAGATACCAGAGCCAGCATGTGCCATTGGGCACCAGGCCCAAAGAGATCCACAGTTATTTATACAACAACTCAAATTACTCAGCCAAAGGCTTTGTACACAAAGCTTTCTTATAAATACATTTCCTTCTCTGGTTGCAAACGAGAAAAGCATAAAATAAATCAGGACTTTTCCGTTGCCTGTTTCTGAACAATGGAAGTAACAGCAAAACATTCCAGCTTCCAGTGAGTGAAACTGCCAGTTGTGCTATCTCAGTGCATCACCTCCAAAATGTCCTGACCCACGTCACACACCAACACCTCCTAACTGGAAGGCCAAAACCCACGTCAATAACGATACCAAGAAGTAAAAATTCAGTACAACCCATTGCCCCACCTGAGAACGTCTACCACTTCCTCCAGTCGCACCTAGACAGGATTTGGCTGTAGTAAAAAGTCACAGTAGTGTCAAAAAACAACCCCTAAGTTCTCCTTGTTCCTGTTTACTGGTGCAGCGTCCCAGAGATTACTTCTGTTGACTCTGCTTGTCTTCATTTCCGTAGTTTTCCCCTTAGTGATCCGAGTTACCGCACAGGAAAGGAAACCACTCACCACAGAAACCAACCCGAGTTATGCCACCGGGTCAGCTCGCGGTGATGCTCCGACACGTTCCCGAGGGCGGTGTGTGAGGACCTGCCGGGAATCACCACCTGCGGCCACGTTACCCGAAGGGGCAGCACGGCCAGCCCCCCGTTAACCGGTGCTGGGGGCTCAGCATCCCCCGTTAGCNCCGTCCGCGCGCTCCGGGTGGGGCCGCGCGCGCCCGACCCTCCGCTAGGGGGCTCCACTACCGCTGAGGGCGTGAGGGAGCGGCCATGGAGCG